>PVHT021183555.1:5593664-5626290 GCA_004024745.2 Catagonus wagneri
TGGAGGTTCCCAGGCTAGGGGTCTAATCGGAGCTGTGGCCACCGGCCTTCGCCGCAGCCACAGCAACGCAGGATCCGAGCCGCGTCTGCAACCTACACCACAGCTCACGGCAACGCCAGATCGTTAACCCACTGAGCAAGGGCAGGGATCGAACCCGCAACCTCATGGTTCCTAGTCGGATTCGTTAACCACTGCGCCATGACGGGAACTCCGGCCTTTCTTTTTTAAAAACATTTTTTATGGTAAGAGAAATGTTTGTTGGCAACAGCTCATCATCTTCAAATGTATGGCCTCCGGTCTCAATTGTATATGCACAGCACGAGCCAGGACATGACAACTAACATTTTAAGAGGCAGAGACTCATCTTCAGAATTAAAACAAACAAACAAAAAAAATGCCTAAATCTGTATGTAGTAGCAGCTCAGATGACAAGGTGCTGCCCTGCCTTGGGAATGGCCCCTCACGTCCTTCTTCCATCCTACTCTGCAGCCCAGGGGGATTTATAATCTCAGTCAGCTTCCTCCTGCTCCAGGTACATCACAGACTCCTTGGAAAGGGCAGGACTTCCACCTCGTGCAGAAGATCTGTGAAGTGTGTATTTCAGCTCCACTTTCAGAGACACTCAAAAGGCTGCTTTTTGCCTGCTGACTAAGCTCTAGGAAAGTCATGCTGAAGAAACGCACAGAAGTCCCACCTGACAAAGTGACTTTCAGAATTACTACCTCCTAAAGCCAAGGGGAGGAGGGGTGGGAGAGAAGTAGGTGCACTGATCAGAAGTAAGCCACCTCCCAGCCAAGCAGTCACTCAGGGTGGCTTCTCAAGCAACACTTCATGGGCCCAGAAACCAAGGGCCACACTCCTTGGGACAGCACAAGAGGTGCCGAAACACTCAGACTCCTGGGCTCAGGGACAGCGTGTCATTAGGGCAGGAGACCGCTCAGGTGTGGCCTGAGGGGAGGGCATGACAGCCACAAACTCCAGCCTGCCCAGGTAGGGATGAGAGATGGACAAAGCCAGAAAGATCACAGGGTCAGCAACTAGGTCGTGGCTGGGCAGGGCAGGTCGCTCAGCTAGAGGATATGGAGAGTGAAACTGGAGCCGACAGGAGACCAGCAGGCCAGTGAGGGAAGGAGCGGAGAGCAGCAGTAAAGGTGCCTGGTAGAGTCTGAAGGCTGCAGAGAAACCTGTGCAGGGACTTGAGGGTCCAGCTTCCTAAACCACCTCCACCGTGCCTTTCTCCTGCAACCTGGAGCCCCGCACACCAAAGGAGGGCATGAGAAAAAGGCCTGGTGGGGTCAGTGCACAGTGGGGGAAGAACAGTATTCTTCTTTTTTCTGAAGCAAAACCATCTAGCACCTGCCTAGGACCCTGGGTTGGAGAGGTGCTTGGGAATTCAGGTGGGGGCCTCTTTGCAGAACCTCAGGGAATACTTTGGTGCTGGTGGAAGTGACTCTATGTCTGGTTTAGGAAAATGGATTCTTTCATAAACCAGAGTGATGGAATCGTAGGCAACCATTTTCTGCAGCCACCGAGGTTGGAATCCAACAAACCCGGGAGGAGATGGGAGGTGGTGGCAGGCTGACCCAGGGCAGCTGCACACATGTGTGTCAGGGTGGGCACCTCACCCCCACAGGGGCTCAACAGTGGACAGGCCAGCCTCCAAAGTACTAAGACAGCTAGCGAAGGTCCTTCAGGCGAAGAGCCCAAGAGGAGACAGAGGAACTGAGGGCACTGGGAGAGCATCCAAACCCAAGTCACAGAAGAGCAGAGCCAAGGTCGGGGCTGAGTGACTGGAGACCTGGAAACGACAGGGCTTTATCACCTGTGTGGCTGAGGTGGGCTGCCTCTGCGGGGCTCCCACGGTGGTACCCCTTGGGATAAAGAACAGGCACAAGGTCTGTGTGCTTGTGTCTGAGGTGGAAGGAATTGAGATATTCAGAAATTCAGAAGAGCCCTATCAGGAGAACAATACGAAGCAATCTATATAGTGACAGCCATACCCAGAAAGTGGGGCAACGCCTGAAGCCTACAAAAGAGAATGGAAACCCAGGGGCTTCAGACAAGCGCCTCTCCCCGCAAGTGCCTGGGAGTGTGTCCTATTACACTCAAGCACTGGTGCCCCTGCAATGTCCAGAGCAGCCCTGGGTCAGCAAGTCTGGGAATCGGCGCTCAGGTAACTGCAGAAAAGAAAAATTAGCACCCAGCCCTGGTCAGAGCAGTGTCTACGGGAAGAATAGTAGGATGGGAAGGCTTCTCCTTTTTTAATCTATATACTTTCCCACTAGACTTTAATGTGTATGCTCTCTTGAATTAAAGAAGTTAGGCCTTAAAACAATTTTTTAAGACAAAATTTAAGGCCAAAAATCCAGGAGCACTGAGCGATGGTGATCCATGAATGGCCTTTGATGCCAACTCTCAAAGCACCTCATCAGCTCTTTTTCTAGAGGGTATTTGAGAGTAAACGAGAGGCAGAGAGAAATGGCCACTCCAAAGCACTCTATACAGAAGCAGGCTAAAAGTTTATGGGGCCCTCTAGGCTGAGAAGCTATTAGACGCCACAGCTCTAAAGCAGCTAGGTGGCCAAGAAAGCACTCCAGGAGCTATTCAGGGGCCTCCAAGATCCTCCCATTTGTCAGTTTGAAAGTACTTTTGTTCTTTGCGTTTAAGTTTCTGGGTCACCCGGCCTTTTGTTAATAAGCAAATGAACACATCTGCAGTAGAGCAGTACCCCCTCTACATGTTCCCCCAGATTTGAGTGGCCTCAGAGCATCAATACCTCAGCTGAGCACTCAACTGTATTTAACTGTGCCTCACCAACACTCTGTCTCCACCAAGCAACTTTAATGAGTATCCCTAATGTGAAAAGAGGTACCATTCATCTTTATACAATAACATAATGACCAGAGCCCTCTCCCCTGGATCCAGGTAACTCTGTGTGTGTGTGTGTGTGTGTGTGTGTGTGTGTGTGTGTGTGAGAGAGAGAGAGAGAGAGAGAGAGAGAGAGAGAGAGAGAGAGAGAGGGAGGGAGAGAGAGAGATCCGGGGGAGAGTTGGTGTTGACAGGAGGTTACAAAATGTTAAGAAGGTAAACTCTATATACTCACAAAGCCAGTGTTTCTCTGCACATAATCAAGAATCCTCCTTTGTTGAGGCTTAATGTCTATTCTCATCCTGTTCTAGCATCTCCTCGGAGGAAAAACAAAGCTTGACTGCCAGAAAATGTTCCAAGTAATTGCTGATAACAGATAATGCCAGAGGAAGCCCTCTAGTTAATGTTTAAACACGGCAGGGCAGGGGTAACATTAACTCCTAACAGTTTCGATGCCCACCAGAAGACTCCAACGTTTGTGTAACAGGCCTGTGGCTCGTCAGGAACACTGACTGCTTCAATCAAGATCAGGAATGTTCCTTAAAAAAAAAAAAAATCATAATAACACATAAAATGCCTTTTAATTACCATTCCACTCAGATTTGAAATGATTCATTTCTGAACAACGCTAATGTACAATCCCCCAGTTTTTATAAGATTTCAATAATTTCTAAAGACATTAAGGAGAAGAAAGGGAAGATCATGGTAGAATCGGGGTATAATTGAGAAGAATGCATTGTTCATAGGTTTAGGTGCTATTTTAAAAGCCACAAGCTACTAAAATACAGCTCTGCCATGAAAAAAAGTCTACATTCTAAAACTTCAGATGACGTACTTTAGAAGATTTGGCCATCATTATAGGTGATGTGTGAGTGCACGCGCACACACACAGACACTTCATTCTAATAAACCCTGGCCATCTTTGCTTCCATATAATTAGTAGTTTTGCTTCCTGTATTCAAGGCAGAGGGAGGGAGAGGAAGGGGCCAAGGGAAGTGGGGAGAGAGAGAACAGTCTCTCTTGGGAAAGATGTACATTGAAGATTCACTGCTGGTAAAGAAAAGGCAGCAGAGTTCCTGAAGAGCAGGCAGACACCAGGTGACTTTCCTCTGGGAGGGTTCTTAGCTAGCGGGAGCCAGCCACAGTCAGCGACACCCTAGATGAGGACTGGAGTAACTAGCGCTCAGCCCCATCCCAGCTCTCAGGCTCCAGCTGCAGAAGCCACTTCTCTGCTCAGTCATCGAGTCTCTGCCGGGCAGAGCGCCCTGGGACAGGTTACTGTCTACACAATGAGCCTGTGTTGCTGTGTGGCCACTACACTCTCACACTGCCCGAGATTCATGCCAACAGGGGCCCAGTCATCTACAAAACAGACATTCTGCATTCACCCCAAAGAGCGGGAACCAGGAAAAGCCAGGTCCCCTCCACTCATGCAGATCTCAGATCAAAGATCAAAGAGGCAAGTGGTTACATTCTTAACTCAACAATGTTAAGTTGGGTTTTGGTTTTGGTTTTTAAATCCAAACCAGGATGTGAGATGCATTCCTCATTTTACAGGTGATAAAAACAAGCCCAGGAGAGGGACAGGCCTCTTCCCATCAGATCTTCCACCTCCCAATGCCCCAGGCAGACTCCCCACTTCCAGGCTCTCAACCCTGATTTCAAACACGTGCTCAGTGATGAGCGTTGCTCGTGGCTGAACTAGTCCTCTCTGTGCCGGAGCAGGTAAGGTTATCCTGAGCCTCAGCTACAGGTACTACACACCACCTCTCCCTTCCACAGCGTTTGTTCCATGGCGGCCCATGCCTGGTCAACAACCTGCATTTGTCACCGAGTTCAGTTCTTCCGGGCTCTCCACAGTGATGTGTCACCGAGTTCAGTGTCCCTAACACGCCCTCTCTGACCATGGAAACCGCACTTATATTTCGCCATCTGACCAAAGCTGTTTTCTTGATTCCACATTCTCTACACGTCCAGTCAAGAGAAATGGACAGGAAGGGTCCCTCGATTCCAGAATATCTGTACTGGGAAGCAGGTTCCCCAGTACAATGTTGGACTTGTGTCTTTTCCACTGCAGTATTCCTAGTGCCTGGCATGAATGGATGGGGTTCCCTAACCCTAGTAACCTCCTTGATTGTTCCCCTTTTATCAATGCTCATGTCAAAAGACCAGTGCTGGCTTAAGGGTAAAATTTGTGCTGTACTAGTAACAAATTAGTAATTTCAGGGTTTCCCTAACTGCTACACAGTGTCAGTGTTCTTTAAGCTACAAACATACTCACAAGTAATGTCTTCACTTACTAGGAAGATTCTAGCATCCCTTGATGAAAGGAGGAGAAGGGTCATAAGGAGCAACTGGAGAGGCTCTGTTTCTCTAATTCATCACACTCTACAACAAAGGGTCCTTCAAGGTCTCAACATTAGTGCAAGATTTATCTAACCACTCAACAGCACAAGACTCAGGCATTTAGCACAAGCTCCAATGCTGGTCAGCCTGATGATGAAGGAATGAAAGCAACATTCTGGCAAAAATAAGTGTCTTACTGTCCAGAAGACGCTAAAACAGCGCACTGAAACAATGACTTCTTTTCCTCCAGCGTGGTGCAATCGCTAGCACTGAGTACACATCAAAGCGTGGCTGAAAGACCTGACTGACTCCTACACTCCAGCCAAGCCCTATCCTCTCACCCCTGCCTGCTCTTTGAGTTCATCACTGAGAATAGAAGCCAGTCATCTCCCTCCAAGCAAGACCTATGACAAAAGCCCAGCCAAGCCACACAGCTTTACTATCAGCATGGTAGGAGCCCAGAGCTATTTCCTCAGGAATGGGTATGAATGTGCACTGAGCCAAGCTGCCTGTTTGCTATTCTGGCCCAAAGCTTTCAGGGTGAGGGTTCAAGTGTTCTGTGGTCAAAGAACAAGAAGCAGCCAACGCATCCTCAGAAGAGCAATCTGTTCTCAGACTCAGCAAGAGCTGACTGGCTTATTAATAACATACCACGGGCCCATGGCACAAAGGCATGTCCTGAGTGTCCGTTAGGTGACCTTCATGGAACCTGCAGGATAACCTGCTTGGTAGTTAAGACAAGCATTACTAACACTCCTACCTGACAGATGAGCAACCATAGCTTGGGACCTCTAGGGCAGATCCTAGCCCCAGATCTTCCAACTCCTAAGGAGGCACACACTTAGAAAGGGTACCACCTTCCCCTGGAGTCTCTCCACTGCTTCAGAAGAGAGGAGGGGTGATTAAGAGGCCTGCCCAATAAGCCACTAGCTGGTGCCTGCTCCCACTATAGGTACCTGACCAGGAAACCATCTCTGGGACCACCACACACCACTGCTCGCACCACCAAGGCTGTACACGTTTATAGACCTATTTATGTTAATTCTTCCTCATAGAAGTTCCTAATAACTAAACTAAATCTTAAATGATGCAAAAAACTGCATTTTATCCTAGAAAAACTAAGTCAAATAATCTGGAAAGAAAGATTAAATGAAGGCAATAACTTTAAAAATGGCTAAGAACTTAAGCACAACTTCTGAAGATTAGATGAAAAAAAAAAGTAGATTTCTAGAAGGCTCCTGATGGCTTTGCAAGTGTTCCTAAGTTTTCCTTTCATATAGGAAAAAAGCCCAGTACTGTGAATTTTAAGTGCTAGATCAAGAGTAAGGCTAAAACAAGACTCTAAGGACTACAAATCAGCAGTCCCATTCACAAAAGCCTGGGCTTGAATGTCTGCTCACAGGCTTTAATTAAAATATAATTTTAAACTTTTTAAATCATTCCCTGCTTCAACTGAACTGACCTTTTCCATCACCCAACCATCCAGAGGTCCCAACAGTATGAGATAACAAGGCTCCTGCTAAAGTGTGAAAATCATAAGAAAATCGCAACCTGCCAGCTGATTTCAATCCTTTGGCCAGTGACATCTAGAAATTTCTGGGTTCTCAGACAAGGCTTAGCGTACATTAATCCTCACTGTAACAGGAAATGTCCCTCTACAGAAATTCATCAGTAACACAGTCAACCTCAACTCAGTAATTAACCCTGAAGAGTTTCTAGAACGACGGTTCTTAACTACAGACAGATGTGTCTCCCAACTCCATGTCTGGAAACATTTCTAGGTGCCATAACTGAGAGGGAAGCTTGTTACCGGCATCTAGTGAGTAGGGGCCAGTAGGGGCCTGGGCAGCTGCTCAACATCCTCTGACGCGGACAGCCCCTCCCCCACCACAAAGAATGATCCAGCTCAAAAGGCCAACAGGGCCAAGGTGGAGAATCCACCTTGGGAAAAGGAGTCCCAAGACCTACAGACACTGTTACATCATCAAAAAAGCCAGCCTCTGAAGAAACCAAAGGAAGAGCTGATTTCTTCCCTCTTGATTCAAACATTACTCCCAGACCTTTCCACACCCTGGAGGCCATGAAGAGCACGGCAAAGTCAGGTCGTTCTTCTGAACACACATAAACAGAATACTTCCTGGTATTTTCTTTTTTTTTTTTTTTGGCTGAGCCCACAGCATTTGCAAGTTTCCAGGCCAGGGATAGAACATGTGCCACAGCAGTGACCCAAGCAACACCACCAGAGCCTTAACCCACTGCATCACAACAGAACTCCATAGTATTCATAATAAAACTCCCAATCTCTCAGCAAGAATTTCCAAAGACCATAATTTTTGGTTATGTGTTGACACAGCACAAGACTAGAGTCTTGGTCAGTTTTTTTTTTTTTTTTTCATTTACATTCCACAATACCTCCAATTATCTCACAGATGGTTACAAAAATGAACTAAAATTTGTCCTGAGCTTCATTTTTAAAGAATATAGGATGGAAAAGTGAAATTGGTTTGGCTTACTGTTATAGTAGGATTGTGGGAAAAGCTCTTCCTTTTCTTTTGCTTTCCTGTTAGCATTATAGTATTTGTGCATCTATACGATATAACTATTAAAAGTTTACTAGTACAAGAGACGCCTGAATGGATCTTGGACTTTATAAAACTAGCTATTTTAGACATTTCTGAGACACTTAGAGAAATTTAAATATGTCAAGTAGATAGGTGTTATGACGACACAGTGGTTGGGAGCACGTCCTTAAAATTAGCAGATGTATGATGGAGCACTGAGGGGTGAAAAATCATGGTATTGGCATCTTTCAAATGGTCTAGACAAAACAGAAAAAAATACACACACACACGTTAGAGTACAAACTGAGCAACTGCTAACAGTCAACTGTTCCATGTGCTTAAAAACTTCAACATAGAGTTGGGCAAAAATTAAACACAGATCGAGATAGCGGTTAGAAAGACAATCAATTCACCAGTGTCGCTAGATCATAGATCTAGACCAAACAAAAAAAAAAAAGGGTCTCAAACAGAATCAAACTGGAGATGGTAGTCTTAGCTTTGTTATTAAAAGGCTGTGCAGCTGCCTTCTACTGCTACAACAAAATAAAATAGATACAACACTAGAGTAAACGCATACCCAGTAGATTCATTACACAATCCATGTTCCAAACTGCTCCGTACCCTGGAGGCCATGGATATCACAGCAAACTCAGGTCGTTCTTCTGAACACACACGCGTGCGCGCATGCACACAAACACATACACACACACACACACACACGCACACACACAATCTAACACTGAAACCTCTCTTGAGCTCAACCCCTTAAGCAGAGAAGCCATAGACTGGAACTAAAATATGCTCACCATGCACAAAAGGAAGAGCTTACCCATTCTATGAAAAGAATCAGGAAAACTTCTGGACCTGGTTCATCTCCTGCTTAGAGAAGTTAAAGAAAGTACTTCTACTCCAGAAGACTTTACACCCACACCCACAATCCCAAAGGCTTATTCTAAGATACAAAGCAGAGGAAAGCAAAGAAAAAGGAAAGCTCATGGGATGCCACTTAAAGTGCAACAAGCTGTGGCTTATCTAAACTTTGCAAAACTTTTTACATATAAGTTTTTACATATAAGTTTTTACATATAAGTCTAAACATTTTAGGCTTCTAAGATCTTTTGAGCAGATTTACCAGTGAGAGGTAAAACCTTTCTATTGAAAGGTCACACAATGAGCTGACTTTGCCAATTCCAATGAGATTTCTCTCCAAAGCACAAGTTCATAGTGATAATTCAAGAAACATGACTTGTTTTACTTACTTAAAATAATAATAATTATAAACACAACACTTTTAAACTAGAGATCTTTAAAATCTACCAGAAGTTTCACCCCAGTGGCTAATCATACACTCTACAATAGCCCCCTTGTACAAAAAACCTACAGTCTCAGAGTTCCCATTGTGGCTCAGCAGGTTAAGAATCCAACATAGTGTCCGTGAGAATGCAGGTTCAATCCCTGGCCTCACTCATCAGGCTAAGGATCAAGCATTGCCACAAGCTGTGGTGTAGGTTGCAGACGCAGCTTGGATCGAGTGTTGCCGTGGCTGTGGCACAGGCCAAAACTGCAGCTCCAATTTGACCCTTGGCCCCATAAATTCCACATGGTACAAGTGTGGCCATAAAAAGAAACAAACAAAAAAAACTACAGTCTCTGATTCCTGCAACCACCAGGCTACAGCACCAGAAAACCAAGGTGAGGATAGGACCAAGGAAGAGCAATGGGCTCTTCTCCAGCAAGCACGAGGGGCCAAGTTATTCAAACACAACAGGCCTCCAAAGCAAACTCCATGCCCCAGACAATGCAACCTTTTGGGTTCTCCCTTGAGTGTCTGAACAAAGCAAGATCCCAAGGCTGATCCAACTTGAGTGACAGAAATAGAGGGAGATCTGGGCTAAAAAGTTATAAAAAATGGAATAAAAAGGGAGCCTCAAAAAACTGCCAAATCCATTAAAACACCTGAGCACCTATCATACACATGTACCCAGGTTTCAAATATTAAAGACACATTACGTAAAAAAAATGGACAGATATGTGATACACCAAGTATAGTAAAATGTTAATGGTAGAATACAGGTAATGGTATATGTATATGTTCACTATAAAATTCTTTTACTTTTCCTGTATGTCTGAAATTCTTCATAATAAAATATGGGGGGGGACTTTTGCAGAAGATGAGAGAAATCTGATTTGCAGTTTTGAAAAAAAAAAAAAATTCAACATGCATGGACATAGGCGTCTTTGGGACCAGGAGAGAAAAGATAAGTCTAGAAAGACAACAGCATTTGAGCTTGAGTTACAGGCAAGAACCCAAGAGAAATGGACCTGGGGAGCAATGAGAAGTCTCGTTTTATACACACTGGTTTGGTTAGAATGCCTGTGAGCTGCCGAGGTGGATGTTGGTCACCATGACTTAGGCTAGCAAGCGCCTCAGACTCCCCCGAGTCCTTGACCTCTGATATGGAAAAGACCTTGGGAAGACGCTCAACATCCAGGAAGCTACTTGTCTTAACGAAGCAAGATGATGGAGCATGGCAGTGGTTTTATTCATGGAGGTATGTATGGCACAGGGTTTCACCAACATGTGTACTGAACAAACTGCTAATGGTAGAGACACCAGCTTAAGCTGGGAACATCCAGAAGATCAGCCACCTGTCTGTGATTTTTATAAAGACTTGGAGAATATTCAGGCTTGGGGTGGTGGAGATCCTGGCACTCTGCCATATTGTTGGGGACCCCCCCCCCAACAGAAAGCCTTGCTTGCCAGCCTCAGGCAAGCCTCTCACACCCACCGGGGAAGGGACAGATGATCAGGAACGACCAGAGGCAGCCCACAGACCCCTGCCTATTTCCGGCTGGTCTCCCACCTGGTTCACCAGATGTCCTCCAAAGCCAGCCGACGGATGCTGTTTTCAAAACATGAGGAGGAGTGGCACTTGGGAACAAAACTGACCACCCCAAGAAAGGGACAAAAATCGGCTGCTCTTAAGAGAAATATTCTGTCTTTGACAGCAAAATCTGCAAGTCCATCTAAGAAAACTGCTGCCACTTTCAGGCATCCATCCCTGCCCGACCATGGACCCCCCAGCCCTCACAGAGCCCTCCAGATGCCACGTGCCCTCTGTGCACAAGCTTCACCTCTCTAAACAAACAAGGGGTGTCTTTGTTTAAATTTGGAAAAAAAAAAAAAAAAAGAACCTGTCTCACAAGCTATGATTACATCAGCAGAGCGCTCTCATTCTCTGCATCAATCCGGAGGCTTTGAAGCTCTGAGTGCACAGCGTCCTTTGATCTTGTGGTTCCAGCCTCAGGCAAAGCCGATACCATCGCAGCGCCCACGCAGGGACCCACTGTCCATGCTTGGACCCACCAGCCACGGCTGACCAGGACCCAGCCCCCACACCAGGCTGCCAGTAATAGCACCCAAGTGCACACTCGATGGCTTATGAAGTGGGGGAGGGGAAACTGTCCTCTTGGGGGGACACCACTAACTGAGCGTTAACCTCTTGTGGGAATAGCACTGACATTATGTATTTAAAAAAAAATCTTTTAGAAATATTAACTGAGTAAAAATGATATGTCTGGCTTTGCTTCAAAAGAACATGAGAGGTAGAGGTGCAGATGAAACCAGAGGGGCAACTTTTAAAGCAGATGCGGGGGCTGGGTGGTGGGGACTGTGGAAGTAGGTACACTGTGTACATGACACCTTCTGCCCACTTGTGAATACATGTAACACATTCTGCAATAAGAACTTGAAAAAGAAAACTAACCTCTAACTCTGCTATTTTTAACAGTTATTCCTCACAGACTGTTTAATTTAGGAAAGAAAAAAGCAGTTTGACATTGAATGGGGTGAGGGTGGATCACGTCAGACTTTCCAACTGTGCCCCAGGGCCATCACTAGAGCTACCAGGACACGTGTGGCTCACAGGGCCAGCTTCCGCAGTGCGATCCCTGCAAGGGGAGGCATGTCAGGGGTCATCCCTGTCAGGGGCTCTTCACGGTCTAAGGATCTCAGACCTCTTCAAGAGAAAGATGAAGACTGTAGAATCCATCATTCCAGAAAAACACCCACAAACACAGCGAACCCAAAGGAAATACCAAACCTATCCTCAAAATCTTTTACTTAGAGAAATCAGATTAGAAATGCCCCTTGGAGAAAGCACTCTAGGTTGCTTCATTTGGACTGGCCTCCCCTCAAAGGACTGGCCTCACAATGCATGAGGCCACGGCACATCTCTGGGTTGCATGGCAAGGCCAGTTTTGCTCCTTACTGGCCCTGGGGCCCTGGGTAAGTCACCTAACCTCTCAGCCCATTGCCACATTCTGTAAACAAAGAGCTGTTAACGACCACCTGGTGTTGCCACCACCTCTTCTGCCACACACTTAACTGAAGGAGTAAGAAATGGAAAAAACAATGCCAAGAAGGAAGAGATACGTGGGGAGGCAAACATGAGTCCACCTGCAGCTGAAGCTGAATAAGCCACTGACAGGTCAGACACGAAAGAGTTAACTGGAAAACAGACATGGCCCAGGACTATTAGGTGTGTTCAAGGCCAGAACTTCATGCACACAGGCCAGAAGGCAGAGGAAAGGCCTGAGGGGGGCATAGAAGGGAAAATAAAGCCTTCCCATACAGGTGGATCTACCTTTGGGAGGGTAAACTAAAACCTGCAGTCAAGACCAGCAACCTACCTGCACCCAGTGCAGAGGGCACAACCATAAACCACAGAAAGGGTCAAGGAAACAAAACACAACACCATAAGAACTAAAACGATTAGGGATATTTTTAAGAGAACACAACTGTAACAGTGTGAGAACAGATCCAAGAAATGAGTTTGAGGGACAAGTTATCAGAACACTGAAGTAAAAGCCTAAAAATAAAAGGGCAACTACATGGGGAGCAAAACACCAACAAGAGCAGATTAAAATACCATGTGTTTGTTAGCTTTCATCTTGAAGGGGTCTAGGTCCAAAATCCCCACTATAAGCTATTTCCCAGTAAAATCACACATATTAAAAAATGTATACAAACTTCCCGATTCATTCGAGAAATCCTGATTTAAAAGCATACTGGTTCTGGCATAGCAAGATTTTAGATCTCTCCAGCACAAAAATCTCTCTGTTCATCATTTTATTTTATTTTGGAAACTCATTTATCAACTATTTTGTTCCTATTAACAGAAAAATGGTAAGATTATAGTCCCAGATCCTTATGCAGCATCCGACCCAGGCCCGATGGAGTGCTGGTGCAATACAAAGCTGTTCAGAAGGCCTGCCTCTGACCTCAGTAGGCTTGCAACCCAGTGAGGCGACAGACACACCCACAAATTAAACAGTAAAAAATAACGTATTATAAAGTGTCAAGGAGTTCCCGTCCTGGCTCAGTGGTTAACGAATCCGACTAGGAACCATGAGGTTGCGGGTTCGATCCCTGGCCTTGCTCTGTGGGTTAAGGATCCAGCGCTGCCATGAGCTGTGGTGTAGGTTGCAGACGCGGCTCGGATCCCGCGTTGCTGTGGCTGTGGCGTAGGCCAGCAGCTACAGCTCCTGTTAGACCCCTAGCCTGGGAACCTCCATATGCCACAGATGCGGCCCTAGATAAGGCAAAAAGACAATAAATAAATAAATACATACATACATACATAAAAAAAAAATAAAGTATCAAATAAGTGACCAGACCAGGTTGTTTCAAGTTCAGAGGCAGCAGGGAAGAGTGGGTGCTGCAATGGTCCAGGAGAGTTTCCTGGAAGTGGCAGTCTTGCAAGATGGGCATAATGTGAGCAAAGAGGCAAATAAAGGCCAAAGCCTGTTTGGAGGAAGCGAGTGGTGCTATACAATAAGGTATCAAACTGCAAAGACAGACAAGGAGCAAAATGCCAAGGGCTTTAGGATATGCAGGTAACACAGGGTATAGACTCCATCCTACAAAAGAGTAAAAAGCTCTGAAAGATTTGTGAAAAGGAACGTGACATCTGGCAGCTGGGTAGCAGAGTCAAAGAGGAAATGTGGGGTCCTAACTGAAACAGCCCCACTGGAGGGTGGGGGGGCTTCCTGCTAAAAGAGAAATGGCTGTTCCTCAATGAACCACAGAGAGCCATGTGCTCGGTCTACCAGTGTGGTTTTTTAGGTGTGTGTTTTAAACAAAGAGGTGAAGATCAAAAGAAACTGTTTGCAAACGAGAGCCCTCCTACTCCTCTAACTTGTCATTTCTATTCCTTTCATCTACCCTTCTGTTTGAAATTCAGGTGAAAAGAGAAGCATGTGGTCAGTGGACTGCCGGCCTGGCCCTCAGTCTGGCCCCAAGTGTGACTGGGAGCAAATCACTCAAGCTTTCCCAACCCTCTCTTCCTCTCCCTCCTTAACTGAGGAAGGTCAAAGGATGGGGCCTCAAGTCCCTTGAGGTAAATGCCACATCTGGATCTAGGCTGGGGAAAGACCCAAAGCCTTGAAGGTACAGACCTCCATCCATCCCCAACACTGAGAACTTCAACTGCAGGAAGGCCACGATTACAGAGCCCTGCAACCATCTTCCCTCCTGTCCAATGAGAGAGGAAATAGCATTATGTTATAAAGACTACATGGAGAATGAGAAATTAGAAAAGTTCCTTTTTGGAATCAAGAAGAAAAAGTATTTATGGTCTTATGCGTTTATTCAAATAACTAATCAGCAAGAATCAACAGATGGACATAACTGTCAGAAGGAAGAGAGTTCAATGTTCAGCTTCTTTCCCTAAAAACAGTTTCCAACCAGGTTTGAGGCACTGATTTAAATTTCATCCTTCATCACTTACTGTAATTTAGAGTTAAGGTTGTCTTGACTGGGTCTGTATTTCCATACTTTTATCAGTGGGGAGCAAGACTTTGGGTAAGTTATCTCACTTTAAGCCTCAGTTTCCTCATCTAAAAAATGACTGCACAGGGCTGTTATGACGAATAAATGGGATCCTTCATGTTGGGTGCTTGATGTAATGTTGGGCACAAGTAAGCGATAAATGTCATTCCTGTGATATTTCTCACCCCTTGTCTAAGGGAACTAGGAAGCAGTGTAGTAAGACGTAAGAAACCCATATAATAAGGGCATCTCCCAGGGAAGAAAGGACTGAAAACCCCAGTTCAGAAAGAACTTGTGTGGCCCCATCTGCGGGGAGAAACAGGTTGGCATTCTTCTCTAGAATACAGCAGCTGCCTCTCCTCCCATCTCGCCCGACCCCTCCTCTGCTGCAAATACTCAAGGATTAAGAAGACATTCAAGCTTTGTTCCGTCTCATTTCTACCCTGGCATTCTTCTCTTTGGCCCCTTTTTCCAAAATGCCATTTCTGCTCACAGTAGTCCCTGCATGGAGAAATGTCATGTACTTTCTCAAGGTGCCCCCAACCCTTTATTCCCCCTGATCCTTACAACATCCTGGTGGCGGGAGCTGCCAGCCCCACTTTACTGACAGGGAACCCAAGGCTAAAAGGAGTCAGAGCATCGTGCAGGGTCTCAGCAAGTAGTCCCAAGTGTCAGAACCAGAACTGCCTGTGGACACTGAGCCCACAGGTCTTCTGGGCTGCTCTCCTCTACTAGGAACCAGAGGTGGGATGGGGGCAGCTTTCCTACCTCAGCAGTAGGCCAGCAGCAGCCCAGTGCCTTAGGACCAAGTGGAAACACTCGAACCCCAGGATACCACTCCCCTGGAGCAGCCCCAGGGAGCTGTGGACTCCTGCCCGTGCCAGGAGCTGTGTTCTAACCACCTCTCTTGTTGAGAAACACTCCTTTTGAAGAGACTTTAAACACAAACACACAGAGACGGCCAACTGCCACCCGGCTACAGGCTGTTAAATTCAAGGGGAGACCCCAGAAGCCCGGTGGTCAACTGGGAGGGCCGGGTGCTCTCTCCGGCCGGCTCCCTGGAAGAGAGGCGCTCAGGCCCCACTCCAGGTCTGACTCTCCACCAGGTTTTACACTGCACCGCTTCTCCCAACACTTCAAAGGAAGTATTTTTGTACAGCCCAGGGAGGAGTGTAAACTGGCCAGCTGCTTCCAGAGCAGAGATGTTAACCCTGAGAGGGCCGAGGCCTCCCGGGGTCGTGGGGGCCTCAAAGGGAGTCAGAGAGTGGAGCTGGGTCCCCACGGCCCTGGCCTGCCCTCTCAGCCCACACCAAGGGCATGGCTCCTCACCCACTGCAGAGAGGCAGGGCCTCGGCCCCTCCAAGCACGCAAACAGCTAGTTATAAATACCCTCCCGGGCTGGAGGTTCAAAGGATCCAGCAGTTAGCACTTCAGTGGAAACTCCAGCTAACAGGACAGCCCTCTCTCCTCTCGCAGTCCCTCCCAGAGCCACGCAAGGAGCTGAAGGGCTCAAAAGCCAGCACAAAAAAAACCTGCCCCCGCAAAGCCAGCTCCTTCAGGCCTGGGGGCCAGGGGAGCTCACCCTCAGCAGCTTTCTAGCAACTGAGTGCTCTCTAAACATTCAGAACAGCATGCAGAGGAGGGGCTGCGACCTCCCCTGGACCTGAAAGGGCAGGAAAGCTTTCTGAAGGGACAGGTGGGGGAAGATGAAGACTGAGACCCTATCAGGCCTTCTTGAGGGCCTTCATATCCTCTTCAAAGTCTTCACCCTCTCGAGACTATAACTACCCAAATTCAGGGTCCACATATTCAGTTACCTTGTAGAAACTTGAGGGATCCTTCCAGGTAGATTGAAATGGACACACGCCTGTTCACCAGTGATATAACCTAACAAACGTCTCTCTGCACAGACCACTGAACATGCAGCTACCTGAGGGGCCGGCAGTTAGATCAGCATGGGCTTCTCCCAAGGGTCCACACACCATGGTGCCTTTTTTTTCATCCCCGACCACACCATCTCAAAGGCCACCAGCTCTAGCAGAAACCTCACGACTTCCCAGCAGGCCTTAGCCCAGTGAGGCCCTGGAAGCACTCAGGTGGGGGCTCAGCTCCCGCCACCTGGCTGCAAGCTTCTTGGCAATCGTAGAGTGGCAGGCAGGTGGGTGTCTGCCCCATCCCACTGGCAAGAGCATCCTATAATTTCCTGACACTGAAAAGTATGCTATAAATACCTGGTGTTTTTAACGTTGTTGGGCCTCCAGAACAGAGGGGGCCTAACAGCTGTGTGGGGCCAGGGCTCTGGGCATCTCAGAGCTACAATTTGGAGATCCTGGGTGGTGCAGTTCAAAGAAAGGAACTCCAAGAGTGTCACACTCCATCTGAAAAAACTACAGTGGAGGGAGAAGGTCTGTCCGAGCTATCAATAAGGATTTACAAACCACCAACCTAGCAGAAAACTAAATGGCACTGAGGGTCTCTTCGTGGAAAGATCCACAATTCAACAGCAAATGGGGAGGTGGAAAGAATAACCCCCAAGCCCCAAGCTGCCATTTCTGCCACATTCAGTCCTCTGAGAAACAACAGGATACTCCTGATTAAATAAACACAAGATGATTCACAGGATTCCTTTAGTCATTCAACAAACTTTTTTTTTTTAAACTTCGCTCTGCCAAGTGCTAAAAATACAAAGAACAAAACTGATGTGCCTTGACACTCAATTTCTAGTAGAGGAAATGTGGGCAATAAGAGGCAATACAGTCTCCAAAAGTGAAGAGAATACCTTATAATTTTAAATCTAATTACACTAGAACTTGGTATAAAGTTATATACCTAAAAGGAGTTACATTCAAGTAACTGAGTTACTTCAAAAGAGTAAACACATCTTTACATGTATTTGTTCTTTTGAAATAATTATCCACAGTGGGTTTCCTAAAACTGAAGTATGAGGAAGGACAAGAATGGGTGAATAAACTTGGATTCTGAGCACTTAACTCTACATACCAATGTCTGAAGAAGACTTACAGTGAGTCCTGCTCTTGTGAGGAGACAGTGACGGAGGGAGACAGAGTATATGCGTTTGCATGTGTTGATGGTCAGACCTATTCAAAATTAAAGATGACTATATTAAGGTTGCTACTGAGACTCAGGTCTATTTTTAGCCTTTTAAATTTTTCAAAAAATCATCAAAACCATTTACTGGAGCAGATATGAGAATGAATTCTATCTAGAATACAGCAGGCTGTCCAGGGTACTCAACTTTGTCTCTTAACTGAAGCAAGTCCAGAAGCATCCAAGATGGTCAAGGACCTCAAAAACCATCTCATGTGAAGAATAATGGAAAGAAGTGGGGTGCTCAGCAGGAAGAAAACAAACTTTGTTAGTTTTATCGGTGGTGATAGAGAGCTGGTGAAAGGACAACTGCCTTCAAAGATCTGACGTGCCACATGTCTTAGTGGCTCCATGTTATCGGTTGAGCGGTGTCTCCCCAAAATCTCAACACTGAAGTCCAAAACCCCAGGACCTCAGAATGTGATTATTGGGACACAGGGTCTTTCAAGAGGTGATTAAGTTAGAGATAAACTCATAATCCAATATGTCCTTAAGCAATGTGGACATGGATGGTTACGGAGGGAAGACCATGTGAATACAGGAAGAAGACCAGAGCTCATCCACAAGCTAAGGAGAAAGACCTCCGAAGAAATCAACCCCGCCGTCACCCCTGATCCTGAATTTGTGGCCTCCAGAACTGTGAGAAAATTAGCGTCTAGTGTTTAAGCCCCATAGTCTGGCACTTTGTTCTGGCAGCCCTAGGACACTAATGCACTCCAGAGGCAGAACCAGAACCAGGGCACAGAAGTCCGTTCAGTACAAGGAATAACTTTCTAACAATCAGCACCCTGCAAAAAGAGGATGCTTCCTTAAGGGGGTTGTGTGCGTGCGGAGCAGGGAGCTGAGGAGAGGCCGAGCCCCACCCTTAGCACAGCAGCAGGGCCTGGGGCCTCAACAAAAGCTACCGAGCCAAAGGGCTGGATGCCCCAGGCTAGGGAGAGCTTAGCTGCTGACAATATCCACCAGGTAAGTCAACCCCAATTTTAAAAGTTTAAATTACAAAAAAAAGCTCTAAGTCAACACTCTATGTGACAGGACACATAGTTGGAGAAGAATTTAAACTCATCTGGAGTCTTCTTTTAGCCCCACACAGGGAGAATTTCAGCTCTGCTCATGTCACATTCTTCCTAGAGGCAACCAGAGCCAGAAGAGCATATTTAATCTTTCTGTGCATTAACCAAGGGAGACAAACCCGGAAAATGCACGTCCATTCAACTCAGCCCAAAGCCTCTAAGGCAGCAGGCCCCCAAAACCCGGCAGCCCAACTCTCAGCCCAAGAGTTGGAGCTGAGGACAGTTGCCATCCCCAAATCCAGGATATTAACCCAGTGGATAAGCCACAGCGCTCTTCTTCCAGAGCCCAGCATGTACTTCACTCAACTCTAACACGCCGACTTCGGGGGAGTTAAACACAAAGCCATTTGGGGCCCTCCCAGGGTGCTCCCCCACCTTGCTGCCACGGGGAGCTCCTTCCCAGCCCTGACAACTGCCCATGGGACAGACAGGCTGCTGGGAGCTGGTGCTGCTGGGCTTGCCTCAGTGTCACTTCATATCTGCTTGGAAGGCATTTCTTTTTAACTCGTTCATGAATCTTCCCATCCTGATAGAAATTAAATTCTTCAAAGAGAGGCACTTGGTTCTTGTATACTCTTGACACTCACCCCATCACCCAAGTACAGAGAAGACCACAAATCTCAGCCAAACTGGGAGAAAGGGTCCTATCACAGCTGAAAGGCATTCAGGCCACTCTTGGTGGAGAGGACTCTACCCAGGGCCCTGTGGAAAGTCATAAATCAACCCAATCTTGGCCTTTCACAATCCATCAGGCCACCAACTACACAAGTGAAGCCCCTAAACTGACCTAATACGGCTAGCGGGAGTGGAATTTCCCCAGCACCTTGGGGCCTTTAAGAAAAAGGCGTTCTGCAATCAAGTGTATTTGTGAAATGCCAGCTTAAATAGAGTTCATTTAAATTCCTTTTCAGCAGGATTTCTCAGAGCCATTAATTCACTACTGGGCAGTCTAAATCTCCAAAAGGGAATGAGATGAACAGCATTCTGAAAGTCAGTTCACCATGGAACCCTTTCCAAAGCATTCTGTAGGACCGGTACTCTTCAGAAGATGCCTTGAGAAAAGCTCATCTTGAGGCATAATCCAGAGAAATCTGCATTTGGCTTTAGGAAGTGTAGCTCCATTATTAATACCTGTGTGCCTGAGGCCCTTAAAATTCACAAACCAAAATAAATCAAGCCAGACACTATGACCCAAATCACCAAGAGCTGGGAAACTGTATCCCTGAGCCTGGACGGTCTTGGTCCTCAAAAGCACATCTTTCTGGGACAACAACAAAGACAAGGCAGCCTCAGTCTCCCTCCTCTGGAGTGTCTGCTCCATTACTTGACATCTTCCCTAAGGACAGAGAAACAGTAATTGAATGCTTTGGTTAGGAGGTGGGCTCCATGATCCCCATACATAATCCAGCATAGCTGAGAGATACAGATCAAGTTTTAAAAAGAAAAAAAAAAGGTTAGGCAGAAAGGAATAAAGGTCACAGAGAGCTGAGACAAGGAGAAGCTGGAAAAGATGAAAATAGAAAATTAAACATTCTAGAGAAAATTCCTCCTGGACTGGCCCAGTTCCATTATGCACCTCTTGCCCTAAATTAAAAAGCTGACAAATCCTTTGGTCTCGGCTACAGCAAGTAACGTTTCTGGAACAACCTCATCTTGGTTACAAATTTCTACTTTAAACATTCCAAAGTTGCTGAAGGCCGCCCAGGAGCATCTGCTCCCATTTCTCAGGAGGGAGTTAGTTCCTGTGTGTGTAAAGTATTTGTTTAGTTTGATTACAACTTTGAAGAAGGGTAGGGATTCTGGCCCAGAAGAATTTAATGGCCAGGGCCTCCTCTTACATAATTTGTAAACAAGCAGAGTTTATCCTAGTGTGGTTCATTTGGCTCAGTAGCTGGATTTAGAAAAATATATTCCTCATTCATTTGGGAGAAGCCACAGTAAGGTCTGTCAATAACCAGAAAATGTCCAAACCAGTCTGTCACTGTTGCCTAATCCTAACGGACCTCGAAATCTCTTTTGAAACCCAGGACTGTCAACAGATGGAGCCCCAACTGAAGGGGTCTGGGCAGAACTGAAAGGCAGTTGATGAATCACTCCCCAGAAGTTTCTATGGACTCATAGCATATTAAAAAACCCTCCAAAAAAAAAAAAAAGAGGCCACACCAGCAAATTTCCACAAAGTGTCACGAATGCTGGAGAGTGTGGGTAGAGAGCAATTTGTTACTAATAACAGTTAAAGGCCAAAGTTGGCATGTAATTTATTTATCTTTAATAAAGCAGATTCAAGGTTTTCACTAGAATGTCACTTACTCCCTTACATTCCAGGCTGTTCTAGGGAGAGGCGAGCACAGCCCCCAACTGAGCCTCCAGGCTGGTGTCCTAGGGAGCGTGGGCCCATGGGCCCAGGGAGGCTGTGCTATCAGAATCCAGATGTACACAGGAACCTCTCAACCCATCAGTCTCTACGAAGAAAGTCAAACACCTTCCCTGGTATTCAAAGTCCCACCTGTCCATCCCCCACTCACCCTCTGAAGTTCATTTCCCTCCCTGATTCTCCCCCTTCCTGTTCCTGTCCCACTCCCTAATTCCCCAGGAATCTCATCCAGTGCCCACACCCAGTTTACAGCTGGGGGAGCTGAGGCTCAGGGAGGCTGACTTCCTGAGGGTCTCACTTGAGTGACAGATCAGGGAGCAGATCAGGTATCCTGTCTCCTGGCCACACCTCATTCTGTCATGAGCATGCTCCACACCAGGCGGCTCCCTGGTCTACTCCTTAAACCTACAAGCTAGGAAAAGCCCCACGAGATGCCAGCCCAGCCTGGGTCTCAGCAAGGAATGCCCCCCACCCACCCACAGACCAGCGTGGCTGAAATCCAAGCGCCAGCCTTCTTTAAGAACCCAGCTGGAGGCCTGCCCCCAGGAGCTTCTCAGCAATTTTAGGCACTTTCCCGCCTCCCAGGGCATGCGGTACTCGGCCCAGCCATGACACCAACTCAGGGACACTTCCTGTCTTTACAACTGGCCCATAAGCCCCCCACCCACCCACTCAGGAGGCCAACAGGGATTCTGTCAACACTATCCAGAAAATGTCAAGCCCACGTCCACCAAACCCATTCCAGTAAAGAGGGTGTCAGGCACAACCAGACACACCTTTAAACACCCAAGGCCACCACAAGACTTCCACCCCATCTGCCCAAGAACACAGGAACAAGGCAGACCACAACGAAGAGACTGGGACTGCTCAAATTCAAAGATTTTTTTCTTACTTTTCTACTACCTTTCAGATCCAAAGTCTAACGGAGAAACTGAGGTTCCCAGGCACAAGCCAGATTTCATCAAATTCAGTGTATAAATGAGGAAAGCACATGGGCCAGAAGAAGGTCCTTTCTTCTTTTCACTGAACTACATTTCCAGGAACATAAGCATATAGACTTGATCTGCATAATCATCCTCTACCAGAAAGAGCAAATTTGATCATTTTCTGAGAAAATTGGTACAAGTGAAAACCATCCTGGTCTAGAGGTAGAGTCCACAGCAGGACAGCGAACAAGGCCAACAGGAAGCCCCCAGGACGGTTGATGCTTAGAAGCTGCCAGCCCCTAGTTCCTGCCCATCCCCAAAAGGCAAGTTTCCACACAGATTTAAAGCCAGAAAGGGCTTCAGAGTTTTGGAAAGTGGTTCAAACCAAAAAAGCTTCTGCAGACAACTGTGCCTAAAAAGCTCAACTGAGACACTAGGCTTGGTCTGGGAACCCACTGTCTCTACTGGACCATTATGCGCATCTTTTGCTCCCCGTCCAGACAACTCTAATCACCAGTTAAAATACACAAAGTGCAAGTCCTATTACCAATGCAGGCTTTCCCTTCCTTGAACAAAACCACATCATATCTGACTGACCATGCAGTCAGAAATACAGCTGAGCCCAAGGAAGCGGAACGATGTGGAACAGGTTTTGCTCCTAGTTTTGACAGCCAGAGTCGGGGCAGACACACCCACAGGACATGGTGCAAGTTGATGGTCCATAAGTATCATTAGAAAGTGCAAAATTTGCCGTGTGCAGGCCCAGTGGTACTAATTCAACCCTCCTGGATTTCCTTCTGTCCAAATTTTGTAATGACACTCACTCCTCCACTCCAGGATAGACTAGCACACCGCCCAAAACTACTTGGAGATGTGCTTCCACAAACTGCTGCCTTATCCTTATCCATGGCAGGAGTGTTCCGGGGGCCAAGGACAAAAGGACTCCTGCCACCAAGATGCCCAAGAGAAGGTGAGGAAACATAGAAAGTTGTTGGGGTTCTTTGGAAAGAAATAATTCAGTTCTCATGGACTCCACAAGCTGACCAGCAGCAAATATAATCACATGCTGCCTGCCCTCTCTTTTACCCTTCTCCTGAACCCTCCTTTCAACCAGTTGTTGATTTAGTTGAAATATAGGCTACTTTAAAATGAAGTTAAGCATATATTTAAAGAAAGCATTGGTACCAATGCTGAATAAAATGACTTCCCGGTAGTACCTTCAAAGAGAGCCAAATAAAAAAAAATAACCTTATTTTCATGGCCCAAAAGTAGTTAGAGCATCATCTTAGCTTCCAACCAACAGTGTATTTAGAAAACACCCACCTCCCACCGACAGCTCACTAATTCAAAAGAAAGGCACAGTAATGACCTTAAATCTATTTCAGAAAAAGGCTTATTTGGGTTCTTAAAGTAGTAGAAGACAAGAACTGCCTTTCTACTGTACCTTTTGTTCAACTGTATTTTTTGTTAAAAATATTTAACATGTTTTGTTAAATATGTTATCAATCAGTTCAACAAATGAAAGTTACAAAATATCTACTCAGGACCACCACACTGTGGGTAGTTTAAAAGTTCTATCTACTGCACAACCATCTCCGGGGCTTGCACAGGGGTGGGGATGTGAAGAAAGGGACTTATGTTTCTAGACAGCCAATGACAGAGACAATGAAACTAAGCAGAGAAAAAAGCTACAGTGCCAGTAATCAAATCTGAATATGGCGCTGGGTTGGAAAACCAAATCAAAGCAAAATCTTATCAACAAATCCCCACGGAATCAGACCATGAGAAGGCACGGACACCATCTGGGCACCACGAGGAACAAAAGGATCACCACCTGCTCCCTCGAAAGTTGCTTGCACATTCTCAAGGACGATACAGTTCTCATGAACAGAGACCAGGAAAATTAGGGGAAAATTAGATAAGGTTAAAATAATAGTTGAAGGACAACACAGAGCCTTACAGATAAATTGCCAAATGCCCCCTTGGCACCTTGGGATTTCATGTGAAAATGACTTCAGGAAATCTTTCTCCAGGTGGCAATTAACATTTTAACTCAAATTCCCCCACGGGAAAGGGAAATTTCAGGAGGGGGAGGGGAGTGTGACTCAAAGGCTCAGCCTAGCACAGCCAGCACAGGGCCAGTACTCAATACATCTGAGTTGAAAGAATGAAACAGAAACCCAAGCCAGGGGCTCTGTCCTGAGCCCCTGCTAAGCTCCAGCACATCTCTGCTGAAGCTACAAAGTTTATCTGATTTACCTGACTGTCTTTCCCGGAGGACTGTGAACTCCTTGAGGGTGATGATTCCACAGCAGCAACAGCCACCTGTGCTAACATGTATTAAGTACTTACTGTATACCTTACATATATTATCTCACTGAACCTTCATGATCCTTTGGAAGTACAAGCTATACTGTTCCACGTTAGGGATGAGGAAAGAGAGGCTCAGAGAGGTTGTGTGACCTGGCCAAAGTCACAGAGCCAACACTGGCCTGTCTGACTCCAGGGCTGTGCTCTGTGCCCCTTAGACATGGCGAGAGCCTCCTCAGCTCTGAACTCTCAGAATCCAACTCATGGTCGATGTTAGCTGTAAAAGGTTTTTAGCTGTAAGAAGTTAGCTGACCACCACTGGATTTACCTGCCTCAAACTACCTTACAGTGAGGCTGTAAATACAGTCCTACGCTCCAGGCCAGCGTCTCCACGCACTAGTTGCGTTAAACCTCTCTGCATCTTGCTGTCCTCATCTAAACACAGGGGTGGAACCTCTTATCACTCAGAATTGTCCTGAGGATCTTAGTGGGGCCAACAGTGTAAAGCCCCAAGGACAGTGTCTAACATGGTATTCACTCATTCAAGTATTTCACCAACCACCTATGTGACCTTCAGCCCCAAAGGCCTTCCATGAAGTAGGAGGCACAGCCAGCGATGATGGAGGCAGCCATGAAAGGATCCAGGCCCAGGTAAGTGACAGCAGTTGAGCATTAATAATTTGCATTGTTTCACAAGCAGAATGTTTACCCAGAGTCCAGGCTGGAGAAGCCACTGTCCTCTGTTCTGTCATTTAATTTGATGTGTGGTGCAAAGTTTCCTTTTCCTTTTCCTTAATGGTTTAACAAATCTACATCACAGCTCTGTTTTTCCCATTCCTGAGACTAAAGTCTACGGTTTTCTCTTACTTTCGACCGGGAAGTCCAGCAAAGCCAAATGGAGCAAGCCTGCAAAGATCAGGACAGAGTTCTGTCTATCTGTACTTCCTGCCCCTGCTATGACAGTATCGGCCAAAATTATGTTATAAATCAGACCTCGCTGAGGCCTGGTCAGGACACACTGGCAGAGCAGGACAGCACAGCCCAGTTAACCATAAAGAGACACCTCCACACACATTGCCCAGGTCTCCATGCTGATCTGAGAGCCTTCAGGTCAGCCAGAGAGCAGATTCCTGAGCCAAATCAGAAAAAACCTCAGTCTCTAGAAAGTCAAGGGATGAAGAGAAGTGCCTTAAGCCATCTCTAGCAGGCAGGATGATACAGAGAGGTGGCCCTTATAAAGCAGCAGAAGGAAGGGTCAACCCCTTGTGTATGAATGCAGTCAGAGAGGCTTCACCAAAGCTGCAAAGGAAACAAAAATAAACTAACAAGATAAAAGGAAGGCTGTAGCTTGAGGAAGAACTTTTGCTCCAGTTTAAAAAAAAAGAGAGGGAGAAGAAAAGAAAAGAAAAAGAAAGCACACACTGAAATGATCTAAAGCTGCCTATAAATATTTGGGAACATCAAAGGCGGTCCTGTTAAATTAAAAATGCTGTCACACAGATAGGAACTAGCCTCTAGCACTGCCAGCTTCAACATGTGAGCCTGTGATCTGAGGAGCTGAGGGCTCAGCTCCTCGAGAAATCTGATTCACTAAAGAAAAAAGTGAACGAGCAGTTGAGTTTTAATAAGGGCATTAAATACCTTAGGAATGAGCTAATTAGAGTTTAACTCTTTCAAGATTGTCCGAGCTCTTAAGAATGCTGTAAAGTGAGCTCCCTCCAGAATCTAGTTAAATCAGACTCGAAACCTGCAGTGTAAAAGAAAAGTATTAAAATAGCACCTTAGGACTTCAAAGCTGGTAAATCCCACCAGGTCCCCTCAAAGGCTGAGTGAAGAGAAGGGAGGAGGCTGGCCCAGAATGGTTTTTGAGGTGAAGTTAGGTTGCTTGTTTATTTAGTGGCTTTTTTTTTCCTTTTTCCAGTCTGGACTGGATAAGAACGAGCTCACTCACTAATACATATGATTCAACCTGCCCCGTGAGTGTGCCCTTCACCTACAACACTACGAGGATGTCGAGTGGGAAGCCCCTCCCCTCCTGACCTCGCCGGTTCACTCACAGGCTTCACATGACATTAGGGCTGAGCCTTTCCAGACACACACAAGGTCACTGCAGGAAGCCACCCAGCTGTTCTACACACATTCTGGATCAGAACCCTAAGGAAACCAAGAGTCCCCAGAAGGGAAGCTCCATCAGGACGGCAGATCCCCTCGGCGCAAGATTCTTTGGCCTTGAAGTAGACAGGCGGTACCTCCTGGAGAAAAGAAGTGTGAGAAAACACACTGGGAGAGAAAGAGAAGGGGCATCTTTCCATCACCCACCCAGTCTCAGGAATGTGGAAGAAGGGGGTAGACAGAGGTGGAAGCTACCCTCTCCATTCAAGGAGAGGAATGCACTGCCCAGTCTTGGCAGAGGAGCTGGGGGTGGGAAGTTATTAAAAAAAAAAATACACACAATGCACGCCTATCATTCCCATTTTTAGAAAAAATCAATGTGTCTAACTTGGGGGGTTAAGATTAATAAGGTATTTGCTTTGGCATAATCGCACACCGGATCAAACCAAGAGCTGAAGTCACTTGTGCTCGCCACAGGTCCCCCATAATTAGGCCTCCAGAGCACAGCCTTAGCATATCACAACATTCCACACGCCCTGGCCAGATCCAGAGAAGCAATCCACCACCCCGCTTCCCTTTGTAACAGTCACACCCAGATGCAGGCCAAGTGGCCTCAGGAACAGGCAGGCTAGCCTAGAAACCCAGGCTCTTGTACACTGGACTTGCACTTCACACCTCACACCTGAGTGTGTGTGTGTGTGTGTGTGTACATACACAGGCCCAAGTAACAGGGCAGGGGTGAGGGGGCTGCTAGCTGTAGAGGGTTGGGATAAGCAGATGAAGCTGCAGCAAAGCCCTCCAGGACACAGAGGTAAAAGAGGACACTGGGGATCAGTGAGGAGTGAACACCCCAACCCCTCATGGTGCGCTCCTGGGCCCCCCCAGGGAGAAAGGACACAGGTACAAGCGGTCAGGCACTGGGGGTGTCAGAAAATGATATACTATGATCACTTCTCTTCTCAATAAGTAGCATCTTTGCATTTTTTAACCTTGATAAACTACTACTTTAGAATAAAATTTTTTTCAGCCATTTGGGAATTACAACATAAACGTTAGCATATGCAACATTATGAAACTATGTATGTTATTTTCTTCATCACCACCCTTATCATCACTAGACACAAGTGCATGTTGTAACTCATCTCCATTTTACAGACGAAGAAACTGAGATTCAGACAGGCAAAGGCACCTTCCACAGCAGGTAACTGGCAGAGTCTGGTCCAAGCCTAGGCAGTCTGGCTCCAACTCGGCACTCTGCTGCCTCTCCCATCAGCAAAGGAAATCCGGAACCATTTCATTCTGCAAAATTGACAACAACTCTAAGGAACCCGACAAACCCTGGGTATCTACATAGCAAAGGTGAAAACTACTGCTTCTAAGAACCATACCAATGTCTGATGACACAGAAGTGTCACCCCAGGCCCCCTCAAACACAGTTGGCTCATGACTGTAACACACACCTAGAGAGAACTTATACCCAAATCAGTTTATGGATGGAAAATTAGTTTTTAAGTTGGTTATTAGGAAGATGTGTGTGTCTTCTCCCATAAAATGGGGGTGCCATTTCTGCTCCACAAAAGGCCTATCCATTTAATTATAATGTATCCAAGGCCTAAGGACCCCACTCCAGTCAGCACTAAGCAAAAAAGCAGCCGAAGCAGATGTCAAGAATCCATGCACTAAACTCCTTACTCACTTTGATATCTCCTTTCCTAAATTTATATTCAATTCTGGCAAACATGGTTCCCTGCTTTTCTAGAAATGAACTGCAGATGTCAGAAATAGCAAATGAGAACTGCTGGAAGAAGTGTGGAGAGGACGGAACAGCTTGCAGACAACACATCAACAGAGGGTGGCCTCCTCCCTTCACAACTCTAAGGGGTGCCATCAACTTCTGGTGTCATCCTAGATCCATATTATGGCCCATCTATGGCAAATAGGAGTCAGATATCTTGAGGAAGGGACAGCTTTTCCTAATTCAAAAAAAGGGGTCTCTGTGTCGGATAGGGAAAATGTCAAAAGGTTGGGGCACCAGTCCTGCTCTGAAGACGGATACATTCTACTGGAAAGTCACGCAGGTGACCGCAGGTCAGCCAACAACAATTAAACCTGTGGTCAGCACCCCCTTCTGAAATATTAAGTTTCCATTCAAAGGGAGGAGACTATTTTTTTTGTATGTTAAGAGCCCCAGGGGAAGGCCCTCCGCAACATGGGACTGCCCGAGCTGTCAAAGCTGCACAGGCCCTGCCTCCAGTGGCTCAGGTGCCCTTCTGTAAAGAGGCGCTAGGACAGATAGGGCGCAGACCCCTCCCACTCTGCCATTCAGGGCTCCCATCTGGCTTACCAGGACAGATTAGTTCCCTTCTGGACACTTCACTGCACGACACCAGGCACCACAGAATAAGTATGTGGGACACCACTTGCAAAGGGGCAAACAGCATTTTCGTGCTGGATGCCAGGGACACTCACTCCTCTTCCTGTGCCAGCTCCAAATGCCAGACCTTGAGAGCTGGGCATCCTAAGATCCCACTTACGGGTGGCAGCACCTGCGACCATGGTGTCTGCAGAACATACAGTAGGGAGGGGAGAGGACAGACCTTCTTGAAATGGGGAGTAGGGAGGAATGAAGAAAAGAAGCTGGGGGAGGGGGAGGATGAATCCCCATCCATCCTCGCTCCAGTTTTCCTTCCCCTTCCCCTCCCCCAATCAACCAGCACTAGAGTTACCAGAGGGCAATGGATGGTGACAAGAGGGAGGAAGCGGTCTGTAAATATTAAGAGATATTAAGAGACAGAAGATTCCCTCTTTACTTTGCAGCCAGTAGCAAAGACACTCAGGCAGGAACTTCAACAAATTTGCAAGTGGACAATTAAAAGAGCCTTGCTGTAAATTAAGAAAATTAATTAGGAAAATTAATGTTATCGGAGCATGTAGTAAGTATTCTAGAGTTTTCTATATCTTCTTGTAGGAGCATATACAGGGAATAATTTCACTTGGAATATTCAAAACTCTTCTACCCCCACCCCATTGCTCTTTTACAGCCTCCCCCTTCCAAAAACAAGGTTGGCATGGCAACCAGCGCACCAGTCACCATGGTCCTTAACCACATCCGCCAGGGCTTGGCATGCTGAGACGTGTGCCAGCTCTGTTGTCTGTAGGGCACTCCTGGCCACAGTACACAGCAAGCTATAATCAAGTCAAAAACCACCGCATTCGTATAGAACTCGGCTCAACATAAATATTCATTAAATGTGAAAACCTATGGTGATGCAATGTTGAGACTGCAAATTTAAACACAAGAGTCAGGAAATGCAAAAATTACCACTGCCACTGGAACTTGAATCACCCATATGGCTAATGCTACAAACAAGTTTCTATGTGTCCCAGAAATTCAAACCTAGTAACACCAAAATTTCAAAACTACACATTAGCTGTTCATTTAATTCCCTGGGCGAGGGTGACATTTACTGATGGGCCCTGGAACATTTCCAGAGTGGACATGCCATGAAAAGGCATGACAGCTCTCTAGAATAAGTGAAATATAACACATGATGGACAGACTCTGGAATATTCCTGAAGGTCCCCATACCCATATAATGGCCACTGTCCCACAAAAACAGCAACAACAGTGATAATAATAAAATCTCAACATGCCATCATGTACATAACAAAGCCATAGTTTGATAATTTTTTTTTTTTTTTTTGTCTTTTTGCCTTTATGTAGAGCCGTACCCGCGGCATATGGAGGTTCCCAAGCTAGGGGTCTAAACAGGAGCTGTAGCTGCCGGCCTTCGCCACAGCAACACGGGATCCAAGCCACGTCTGCAACCTACACTACAGCTCACGGCAATACCGGATCCTTAACCCACTGAGCAAGGCTAGGGATCGAACCCGCGACCTCACGGTTCTTAGTCGGATTCGTTAACCACTGAGCCACTAAGGGAACTCCCGATAATTTGATAATTTTCAAATGCTTATAGTGGGCCCCTCAAAAAGTAGAAAATCACATGTGCATTAAAGTGAAATCTAAATTTCTTCTACTTGTAGTCTGCTAGCTTCTTTAGAAACACTAGTGTAGCCCTCTAAACCTGCTTCCCACCAGCACCTAAACACAGGCTCAAGGACTATGCCGGAACTTCCAAGGCAGGAGGGAGGGGAATCAGGGACACAATATGCTACAAATTTAAATAAGGATGGGTCATTCTGGAGCTGAATCGACTTTTTTCTATTCCCCAAAATACCTGTTTTCTAAATGATGCCAAAATAGTGTTCATATTTAAATAAAACACAGTCTCTAAAAGTCTGTAGTCAGGCTGAGATGTCTCTACTCCAGCATGCTTTGAACAATGCAGCCAGGCAGCCACAGGCCAGTCTGGGAGAGTCAGGTGGTACAATCTCCTTGTTCCACCCCCCTTTTCCAGATGTGAACAGAGGCAAGGTGAAATTATTTTTAGAGTTTGGTCCAACCCAACTATTTGGAATAGCCCTAGGACACACCCATGTTTTGTGAATTATTTCTACAATCATAGAAAACTCTCCCTCAAAAAGTCAAGTCTTTTTCTGGCCACACTAACATCTCCATTACTATCCTCTCCCAAAGTATCACGATCTAGAAGAATTTCAATTCAGTAAATATTTGAGGCTTTTTTCTAATCTTTTTTTTGGCCACACCCATGACATATGGAGGTTCTCAGGCCATGGATCGAACCCTTGCCACAGCTGCAGTCCCCTTAACCCGCTGTGCCACAAGGGGACTTCCTTAAAAGCATTTTATTGGAAGGCAACAGGGGGATGAATAAGACACAAGCCCTCTCTGCTGGGAGCTGTGATCTTGTGGGGAAAAGAAAACATTAATGAAAGAATACCCACATTAAGGTATTGAAGACCAGCTAAGAAGTGAAAAACAGAGTGCTTCAGTCAAAGGAATGCACCAGTAAAACCTGGAAATGTTTGACAGTAAAGGCCCGAAACTGGACCACAGGAGAGAGAGGAAAGAGGAGTAGGAGGCAAAGGCAGAGGCCTGGAACGTGGAGCCATAGAAATGTATTCTTGCAGAAGGGCAATTCGAAATGAAGGGCACAGAGGGAAGATAGCTCAGGACCCATTCAGGAAATCAGGGCAGAAACACACAGAACTCAGACCCATATCCCAAGCCAACTCTGTACTCAGCCCGCTAGTAAACAATGGGGTGGCTCTGAGAGATTCTGATCAAGGGAATGACAAGATCCAAGATTACTTGAGAACGCTGAGCTGTGGGGAGGGGAAAACTGAGGGGAGGAGAAAGAACGTGTGACAGGGAGAGGCTGAGGCAGCATCTGGCATGAAGAGGTAAGGTCAGCAATGGAAGAGCAAGCATGCCAATTCCCCAGCCTCAGTCACAAACTACCTTGATTTAAACTGTGAAACGGCTTTGCAAGTCAAGCTGGCAACATTCTTTACATGCATTAGCTGCCTGCTTACCATGACTCCAAGACTGAGGCACTTTCTGAAAAGATGCCAACTCTCTGGGTACCCAGTGATGGCTCTCAAAATCACATAAAGTTGCTGAACACACAATGGCAAATGTATTTAAGTAAAAGTATACAATTAGGTACAGAGAAAAGCATTCTATGTCAAGTGTGGGACAAGTCTTGGCAACTAGGACGACCTGAACAGCAGAAGCTCTTCTGGGCAGAATCCAAGGAAGGCACCCCTAACTGAGACAATGAAACAAGCGAATACAGGTGAAAGTGCACAGGGGACAATAAAGCACAGGAAGATGTGCTGGAACTCAACTATCACTCTAGACAGACCAGCACCTGGGAGCGCCAAGCCCCAACTATAACCACAGTTCCTCTCATGACCAGAGGTCAGAGGTCCTTGCCTATAGGGGCGGAGCCCAGCATCCCAGTGTGTCCTCCAGCTCAAACAGGAACTCTCGCAGCCCAAAGAAACCAAGGAACAAAAAGAGAGATGGGACAGAGATCTTCAGGAAGGCACAGGCCATATGGTTCTGGAAAATGGAAGCACCTACATCAAAGTGAAAAGAATACTGGTCATGCCAGGGCTGGTGCGGCCTTCCCCAGTAGCATAACTTGAGGCAAAGAGGGTCCAGTGAAGTGTCATAAAGCCGCTAA
>PVHT021183555.1:5626390-5638255 GCA_004024745.2 Catagonus wagneri
CCTGTGTCCCATCTTAAAAGGGCATCTGCTACTCCACTGGGGCAGGCTGCTGCCACATGGGAATGCAGACCCAACGCTGCCAGAGCTCTTCGTATTTCATGAGCCAGACCCCAGATTTTTAGGTAAAATTTCTAGATTTTTAACAGGGATCAAACAAAATAGCAAGAAGCTGTTTTCGGCCCCTGGGCCTGCTTTTTAGAGGCACCCTGAGAGTCTGGTGCTTGGCTCTAATGCATCTCTGCCCACCACAAACTGACAGTTGCCACTCTGAATGAGGGGCCTCCAGGACCCAGACCGTTCATAAGCAGAGAGGCTGTTGGAAGGGAAGGAGACAGGCAGGAAACATCAAATGTAGCAGCACCCTCCTGGGCCACAATCTGCTGCCACGGGACATGATGCTGGCAGAGTGGGCCATCTCGTGAGGCCTTCACTAGGCCCCCTGGCCTGGCCATCTGCCTGGACTGCCGCCATGTCCCTGCCCAGATACACCTATGGGAGGAACCCAGACACCATGCCAGGTACCTTCCCCTTCCCCCTCAGATCCTCATGGAAGAGGGAAAAAGCCAGTATTTTACAGTTTACTAAATGGTAGAAACTTACAGCCTTTCACTTTTACAAAGTTGTTTTTTAAGAAACTGATATCACCCATTGCAAGCAGGGGTGTGTGGAAACACATATGCCAGCCTGGTAGTACAATATAAACCAGACTTGCTCTTCCACAGAGCAAATTGACAATACATGCTAACAGCATCAAAAATGTTTATACCTCTCAACCCACTTCTAGAACTTGATTCCACGAAAACAGTCAAGAGATAGAGAAAAGATGTTCCTTGCAACATTGCTTGTAACAGTGGAAAGAGGAAAACAAGGCACTAAAAATGCTGCAGAGTATTTACTAGCAACAGGAAAATGTTTAAGGTTCGCCAAAGGTTAGAAACACTATGTGATGTTTTATCCAGTTTTCTTAAAAATCCCTTTAAGCTCATAGGAAAAAAAGGAAAGAAAGCTATACCAAAACGCAAAAGCTTAACAGAGGTTACGTAGAGGCAGCAGGAATGATTTTCTTTTTGTTAACTTTTCTGTATTTTCCAACTATTCTACAATAAACATGTATTATCTTCATAAGAAAACAAGTTACAGGAGTTCCTGCTGCGGCACATGGGTTAAGAATCTAACTGCAGCAGTTTAGGTCACTACAGAGGTACAGGTTTGATTCCAGCCCAGCACAGTGGGTTAAAGGACCCAGCACTGCTGCAGCTGCGGTATGGGTCACAGCTGTGGCTCAGATTCAGTTCTTGGCCTGGAAACTTCCATATGCCGCAGGTGCAGCCATTTAAAAAAAAAGCTACAGATTTTTTTTTTTTTTAAGGAAGATTTTGGCTCTGACGAGAGATAATGTAAAATCAATCTATTCTAACATGTTTGCCCAAACTGAATCAAAACACACCCAGGTCCTCAAGCAAGCAGGTCAGTGAGCTTTGCCTTCAAGTTCATCCCAGCTCTGTGGTCCTGAGAAGCTCATTTACACTCTCAGTCCCGATTTCCTCTGCTAAGTGCAGCTAATTCAGCCACCCAAATCCGTATGGGAGAAATCACAAAAATTACAAATCTGTAAATCACAAACTGTACTGTGGGTGCATAAAAGTTATTTCTTCTCCAGACTGTATCCACAATAGGAATTCAATAAATGTCTGCTGACAAGTTAGTGTACTCGGTTCAAGCAGAAAACCAAGTTTCAATTAAATTCTCACAGCACCGAATGGTTCCCCATATACACACCTAATCAACCACCCCTGCCCCCATTTAAAAATCCAGCAGCTCTGCACCAGGACACCAGAAGTCCTCTTTCCAACATACATTTCCCTGTGAAACTTCTAGAGCCATCAAAGTCTGTTTTTACCAATCACCTCTACACATTTAATTTCTAAACAACCATATCACACTGGCTGCTGGGGAGAGAGGGGGTTAATGTCAAGTCTTACAACACATCTAAAGGGTAATAAAAATAAAATGCTCTCCCTTGAACCACAATAGACCAGCTGACCTCATTCTCTTCACACTATCATGAGTCAACAGAGCCGCTAAAAGTCAGATTTTAAAACATCTCATTCAAGCTGCAAATGGAACAAAGAACCTCTACTCCTTACTGCCTCCCCATCCTGTTTGACAGGTATAAAGGCACGTCTCCACAAGGGGGTTATCAGCTTTAACCTCAAAGGTAGGTGAAAAATGAGTCGGGAAAGGTCAGATGGTGCAGATCCACATACTGTGTTGTTACATACATGTTTCCTCAGAATGGGTCGTCCAGGCCTACACGGAGCACATGGGCCAGGTGCACCCTCAGTATCCCCTCGGTATGTCCCAACACAGAGGACTTGTGGCTGGCACTGTCTGCCCCCGACATTCAGCTGCCTACAGGCAGGGCCAGTGCCTTACTTGTCCCCACCTGCTGCCTCGCATCACACGGGGTCTGAGGGACAGAAGGCAGCGGTGAAGGCCTGTCCACTGCGGGAATACAGACCCACAGGGAGGATGGTCTGAACAGGGAGAATCCATGGCTTCAGGTTCTTACAATCCTTTAAATCAAAAGGGTCAGGGAATATGCAGATTGTGGGAGTAAGAAAGGCGATGTAGATGGGACGGGACCTCTTCGGAGAAGCCAGACAGGCTCCAAAATGGCTCTAAAAAGCCAGCCACAGGAAAGAGGTGTGTCTCACACCAGAAATCCCTTTAAATGCCAGAGCGCAATGACCATTCCAACTTTCCCAACAGCCAAAAAACAACGGAAGTGCCACTGAGCAACAGTTGTGTACTTCAAGTCACTGGTCCCTCTTCCCAAACTTGGTAGATCAATCTGTTTTTCATGGAAAAAAATAAGGTAGAAAAAGACTATGATTTAAAAAAGGAAGAAGAAAAAAGAAAAAGGAAAAGAAGGATGGAAGCAAGGAAGGACGGAAGAAGGGAATAAGTCTTTAAGGGCAGAGGGTTCTTTCAGTTGAAGTTACAGACTCATTTCTTGGTCCATCGGTCTGGGTTTATATCCACTCTAACTTCCACCATCAGTTTCCATAATTTCATCCCAAGTGAGGCAGTCTTGTAAAAACAGAAGTGGCTTAGAATCACAGAGACCTGGGTTTGAATCTGAGCCCTGCCATCGACCTGCTCAGGGACTTCGACAAGTGATTTTACCTCTCTGGGCTTAGTTTCCTCATCTGAAAACTTGGGGCATCCCATTTACCTCGCCAGCCAAATGTAAGCTCAGCACTGTGCCCAATGCCTGGAGCACAGGTAGCATGAGATCACTACTACCTATTTTTAAAAGCTCTGACAGAGGAGGGCTGAGCTACTCAAAAACCTAAATTAAAGGAGAAAAGTAACCATTCCTTGAGCAAACTCAATGTAAAGCTTTAGGAGGCCTGGCTTTCCCCAATTTATATGCCTGATCACAAAGCACACTTCTACACTGGCTTTCTCTGGTACACTCAACTGAGAACATAAAGGCCCAAGGAGTCAGGAGACCCAAACGGTTCTCCAGGGTCATCTCTACCCACCACCTGGCCCTGGGCAAGGCACTTCACCTCTCCGGACCTGTCTCCTTATCTGACACATTAAAGGGCTAGAATCTGTTTTTTTGGATTATCAAGATGAATTCAAATGTCATTTTTGTCTTGAGCTGCAAATCCACATTCTCCAGACTTGGGAAACATCATCAGGAAGCAAAGTTTTCCCATGACATATCTTCAGGTTAATGATAATTCTGAATACCAAACCTTTAGAGTATTCCCAAGGACCTGGGGCTTGGCCATGAACCATTCTTCGTGTGTCTGTGAATCTGAAACAGCTATCCTAACATTAGGGCTTTCTCGATACTCAGTGTTTTATCACAAAAAGAATGTCTTCAGACCTTTATAATGCCAGGTAGCCTGCCCCTAAATACGCATACACACAGGACACTTTCATACAACCTGGAATTATAATACCAGTGAGTCCGCCAGTCTGAGCCCCATGTCAGTCCACTCAGATCCATTCTTTCCACCTAATCAAGTAACTTTCTGGAAAGCCAAACCCCAAATGTATTAGCCAAACCAAACAAAGTTGTTCTCATCAATTAATCTAATCCAAGCCTATTAAGACCCTGGTGCCTGCCTGGTGTCCACTCTAAATCCATCATCCATTTACTACGCAGTGAGTGTCTGATAAGTGGCAGGCACTGGGGATGGAGGGATGGACACAGGGGGGAACAAAAACAAACAGGCCTGTGCTCAGGTCCGCAAGAGAAGATGTGAGGAGCTGCCCCTAACGCATTTGGACATCGACAGGTGCTCCGTTTCATTTTCCAATGAATACTGGAAAGGCACACATCTGCACTCCACTCTGCACTCCCACGCCCTTCTTGCCCTTCACCATCTAAGCGCAGAAAATTCATTTTTTTTTTTTTTCAAACTGAAGTATAACGGACCTACAACATTTATGTTAGTTCCAGGTACACAACACAGTGATTCGCGATTAAGCGCAAAAGATTCTTGGAGTGACTATTTTCTCACTTCTCCCAAAGATGATGCATTTAACTACCATCAGATAGATGCTCAGGAGGGAGGTTAATCCATTATAGACAATGAATGCCTTCAGGACTAAGGGCTCTATTGTGTGGGGAAACCCAGCTGGGAAGGATTATCACTGATCCACACACACAAGTCTGTCTCTAGAAGGGACTGTGAACTCCAGAAGTATCTGGTATAGAATAGCGCTTTGGTAAAAATCCATCAAATGAACACGTTCCACAGAGACACATATACCTGTGGATTTCTCTACACCTCTGGCCAGTCTGAGCCCCATGTCACTCCACTCAGATCCTTTCTAATGGACTTGATAAAAGGTACTAGATTAGTGCTTCTCTTTTTCCTCTTGGAGTGGCATCACAGAACCCACCAAGGGGCAAGACGATATACCCTCTCAGGAAAATAAAAGTGCATATACACAAGACTGTGTATATGATTTCAGAGGTTCACAGGCCGTCTCTGGAAGTCTCTGACCCTTGAGTTAAGAACCCCTAGGCTAGACTGTTAAAAATTAGACTTGAATTAACGTCAAGACCCAACCAGCCAAGTTCTATTGATTTGGCAATAATAGGAACAAAGAGGCCCGAGAGACCTGGGTTTCAACACAGGTTTTATCATTCGCTAGCTGCGTGAGGTTGAAGTCAAATCAACTTCCTCAGCTCCTCACCTCCACCCCTACCTCCTCATCTATAAAATGGGTTAACAACAGTTGTTGATTCTAGGTCAAAGATTAGATGAGCAAACACATGATGTGCTTGGCACAGTGCCCTATACAAAATAAATGCTTTTAAATAGAAACTATTACCACCCTCTCTCTAATCTACAGACTCCACTTACCTCCCACTCCTACCTTCGCCTCCATTCAGAATTGAATTAATAACTCTTACAGGATCTCAGGGAATTAGACAGAAAATAAGAGCCCCTAAGAATTCAAAAGGTCACAGAACACCACTCTAATGTTTTCCCCCAAGTCAAATGCTTGGTTTTAACCTATGAAGGCCCTCTGACAAGACAGTCAGCAATCCCTTTTTGTGTAAATCCAGGTCAGCTGTCAGCATGCAATTGTTTTATTAGGCCAAGTCAATTTTTAGAGGCAGGCCTGTTGAGTTAACTTAAAATGGAGATGAAAAGAAAGTGTTTGATCAAATGCTAAACTGCAGAAACACTCTGACAGGGAAACAAGGCAGAGGAATTAGTTTCCTAAAATTATTCTGATACCCTTATTTAACATAGGCTATTTAAGGACCTCACTCAGCCTTTCCAACCCACCACTCAGCTCTCCTCCCACCCCTCAATGCTAAAGGCATTGGCTTAGTTCTTAAATATTCTCAGCAAGCTCTGCTTTCAAGACCATTCAACACTTAACTCAGGATCCAGAAAGTTACACAAAACCTACCATTCAGATTCCTTCTACAAGAGAATTTCTCAAGCGTTTCTAAATATTTGACTTAAAGGGAAAAAAATGAATTTCCACTTTAGAACAATCTTTCACCTCTAGCTATGCAAATTTTCTTTGTTTGCTTAACCAATTCACATACCACTAGCCAGTGTTTAATTGGGCCTTTATTTAACATCACTAGCCATGTGAACTGAACAGCCAAGTCTGAAAGTTTCAGATAATGATCTCATTAATAACAACAAATATGGTTCAAAGATGAATATGTATCAATATGTCTAAGAACTCTTTAAAGTCCCACACATCAGAACTACAGGAGAAGTGTAATTAATTTCTTCAGCATTCACATTGTAGGCCTGACACAAGCAAATGGGCTTTAATCCTGAGTGAATAAATAATAAAAGTAACTAATAGTATTTCATATCCACACATTGTTTTCACAACTTTCACAGATAAAGATGTCAGAAAAAAAAAAAAAACTCTCTTCTTCCAGAGTACACAGGTGACCCTAGGAAAGTTATTTAAGCCTAAAATGCAGGAGAGAATCAATACTCCTGGTGACTAATCCTAAGACTTGAGTCTCTTTCTGTCCCTCCCTCTCCTCGCCAACACACACACACACACACACACACACACACACACACACACACACTTCTTAACCAGGCCTCCCCCTACCCTAAACCATGCAGATGAATGAACAGGTATTCTACTTAGGAGTATCTGGGCAAACCAGACTATTATAAGATATCTACTATATAAATGCATGCAAGCAAGCGCGTGCACGCGCACACACACACACATACTTTAATTGCATACAATAGGGAGGAAAAAATCAGTACTACAAACCAATTTGCCATTTTAGAATTCTTAAAGGAGAGAGTCTCCCAAACAGGTTCTTTTCTCCCCCAAAGCATGAACAATGCTATGGAATCCCATGAGAAATAACAAAAGCAACACTATTGTGCTACTATTTAGGTTTAGTTAAAGGAAAATGTACTCTGGTCTGAAGACCATAAAACATTAAATAACAAATTATGCAGAGGTTTTTTTTTTTTTAAGACAGTAAATAAAAGGAGGCTTGAAAAGTTCAACAAGTGCACTTAGAATACATGATTAATCTGAAACTGAACACCAATTTGTTTCTTCTACATTTTCATTTCCAACATAAAATGTTAACAGGCCCTCTCAGCAGTCCTAAAACATCAGCTTACCTTACAAAAACCTTCTTCAGGGCTGACAGGGCCACACCAGTTCCATCACTCAGGCAGTATTCGAAGAACTAATAAAAGCATGCCAGCCTCTGTACACACACAGCCCTGAGAGCCATGCCGGACTCCTTCTGTGCACACGATGAAGTTTAGCAAGTGGGCCTCACAATAAAGTTATTAAAGATATCGAGTGAGAACACCAAGAAATGGCTATTCAGACAGCTCAGATAAACTTACCAACATTACTGTAGTTATAAGGGAATTTAGGACACCTATTAGTGATTGCTTAACAGTAAATACCATTTAAGTCATTTTTTCTTTACTTAGCAACTGTTGACTTTTTTTTTTTTTGGCTAGGCTAATGGACTACAAAGGAGTTAGATAAGCACTTCAAAAAGTTTCAAAAGAGAATAGATTCCTTCTGCCAAATTCACACATTATCTCTCCACTCACAAGGATAAAACAGTTACAAATGGTGTGTTTAAACTGCTAATTTTGTATTAAATGGCAAACCCAAGATTATCTCCAAAACATAGCACTACTCATAATGGACAGCACATCAAACTACCATGCAGAAAGAGTACAAGTTAAAACACTGCAGATAAAAATCGAAAACTTCAAAAGTCTCCTTCAAAAAGTAAAGTGCCATGTTAAAACATCTTTTCTCTTAGAAAGCTGTAAATCAAACACTTTCTAAAGGCATCAGGCTACAGTGAAAGCCTCAAAGAGAAACAAGGAGTCACAGAAGCAAGCTTTAAGATTCAAACTAAGCTTGAAGGTTGCAACTGAAACGTGTAGGAATCCTCAGCTTATAAATTAAAGACCATAATTATAACATCCAAAAAAAAAAAAAAAGACCAAAAGCCTTTCACCTATGTGGAGTCACAGAACTCAAACAACACGCGTTCCCCTTTTCTTTATCCTGCAGAAGTTTCAGATGGGGATGCTAAAGACACACCTCAAAGGACCAGGCTGCACAGCTCCCGGTCCTATCCATGGCAGGGCTTTGAGTATGCACCAGGGGAGGGGAAAGGAAAGGATGCTTACAGTCACTCCATTCTGTCCCCTTCTCTTCACTCATAACTCATCCAAGAGTAAAGTGCAGAAGGCCCAAAGCTTAGAGCCCAGCAGCCATACCCTCACACCCAAAAGGTTCAAAGACAAGACAAGCACTTCCAATCGCCCCATCCCAGGCATGCATATTAACTGCGGTAAGTATACTGACTGTCTACTAACAAGTTAATAAAATCACAGCCAAGGAAGCAGGAAGGCATCTACAGTTCACCACGTGCAGAGGCTTCAGCTAGAGTCCCTCCTCCAAAGAGCAGGGTCAGCTGAAAGCTAGCTCTCCCTAGCCAGCTTCCTTTGGAATGCACACCTCTTTCATCTGGAGCAAGGTGGAGGGCCCATCAGTGAGCGACCCTGTCTCCGGATTTCCAGGCCCTCTGCAGAAGTCCCTGCCGAGGAGCGGGCAGGCTGCCTCCCTCCCATCCTCTGTAATCTGAGGCACGCAGCGAGGGCTGCCTGCTTCGGCCACTCCAGGGCAGCCGCGATCCCCACTCCTCCGCCAGCTCCCGCCGCTCTCCTGACTGCAGCTGCTCGTCCAGAGCCTTGCCGCTGGGTCAGTACCCAGGTGAGGCTGGCGACAGGTTCTAGGGGACAATGTTGTGCAGACCCTCAGTCAAGCCTGACTACTCCCAAAAGGAACATGCATGGGTGGGAAGCACAGCCTGAGACCTGGAACAAGCCACCCCCTCTTTCATCACCTATCTTTCCAAAGTTGGCATTCAACAGGTAGTTCCCCGGACTTCCACCTGAGGCGAACCGAATGCCTCAACGGCCCCAGGTGGCCGCGCGGACCCGGGGTCCCCTCCCGCTGCCCCGACCCACAGGAGGCCGAACCCCCACGTGCGCTCGCCCCCCGCTGCGGCGCCCTGGAGGCCGCGTCCCGCCCGCCAGGGAGGGATGCCGCCGGCCTCCTCGCCGCCCCTCCCGCCCGCCCGCTCCCGGCGGGGTCGGCGGGCGCAGCCCCCGGAGCCATCTTGTGGCGGCGGCGGCGCGGGCCCCGGGCGGCGGGCAGCTACCTGCACAATCTCGCCCTCCGCGCTGAGCGTGGCCCCGGCCCGCGAGAAGCGGCCCGTGAGGCCAGTGGTGTAGGTGGTGTAGTCGCCGCTCGGGCTCGATTCGAACAGCACCACCTCCACGAACGCCGTCTCCTTGGCCCGTGCCGCGCCGGGCCCCGCGGCCGCCAGCAACAGCCCGAGCAGAAGTGGCAGCGGCGGCGGCGGCGGCAGGCGGCGGCCGCGGGGGCCGCGGGGGCGGCGGCGGAGGCGGCGGCGGCGGCGGCCCGGGGCCCCTGGGCGCCCGCCCGAGCGCGGCCTCATGGTCCTGCGGCGGGAGGGCGCGGAGGGCGGGCGCGGCCAGGCATAGTCGCGGGCCGGCTGAGGACCGAGCGCGGGCGGACGCCTCACAGCCCCATCGCGGCGGCGGCAGCTGCTTTGTGGGTCGCAGGCTCGGCTCGGCTCCCCCGGCCGTCGCGCCGCGGCCCTTTCATCTGCTCCACGTGAGGGGTTATCCCCGCCCCGGCAACGTCGTGACCCGCTCTCCCCTCCCTCCCCGCGCTCGACCGCCGCGGCCGCCGGGGGGGAGCGGGTAGGCGGGGCGGGCGCGCCTGCGGCGGGGGGCGTGGCCGGACGGCCAAACACGCCTCCGTGTTCGCCCCGCCCTGACCCTGGCCCCGCCCACCCGCCGTCTGCGCCCCACCCCTTGTCGTTGCTCCGCCCACCACCCTTGTATTGCCCCGCCCCCGTGCTCTAGCTCCACCCCTTCGACCGCGATCCGCCCTCGGCTGCACACATAGCTCCTCACGGTTCGGCGGGAATGGGTACAGCATCCTGTTCTGGGGCGATGCACGTCCTTTCTGGAGGTCGCACGCCCCCAGTCGCTTGCAAGAGTTGTGGTCCTTTCTGGACCCCCGCCCCAATCCACAGTTCCCGGGAGCGGAGCCACCGCACCGGGCCTTCCACCCCTACCCCCACCTCCGGGATCGTAGGGAAAAGGCTCCGGCGGTCTGGGGCGGTTTGTAGCTTGGCCATGCCGGGGCGTGTCCGGTTCTTGCACTGGTATCGCTCAGAGTTACTCTCAACTCTGTGGGTATGGGAAGGGGGGAGAGGGGGGAGAAAGCCATTAAGCCGTTTGGACTCTGATGGAGATAATCTTTCTGCAGCCCCAGAGGCTGTAACCGAAACGCCCCCCCTCGAGAGAAGTTCTGAAATTTTGATTATTCTCTCCGTGTACAGAAGTTGGAAGGTTCCAACACCGCCACCCTTTGTGTACACAGAATAGCTACCAAATAAACATACCTAAGACATGTGCTCCAGGGCCTTGGGTTCCCAGTTACCCAGAAGATAAACTTTGAATTCTCTGCTGCTCTTTGGAACGTGTTTTCCTTTCTCATCTATTCCTTTCTGAGAATCAAACCTTCCTTCAAAATCCAGATTTCACTTCCCACTTCCTCCGTGGAGTCTTCCTTCTCTAACCAGAATGGCTTTGTTCGTATGTTTGCAGATACTTGGTTAGGATGATCTGGTTCTACTTGCTACCACACCCAAAAATATTAAAAAGAAAAAAAGAAAAGAACGTGAATTGAGAATTGTCTTGGGTAAACAATTTACCTAGGTTTACAATTTAAAGTAGAAGAAGTATTTTCAAAATATGGAATAGAAAATACTCTTGAAATAAAACAGCCTCGCAGGTCTATGATGCTGCATTTGGACCACTCAGAACTTCTGCTCAGGAAGGAGGCTCCTGGGAAAGCAGGACTTTCTGAGTATGGTGGGTTTTTAGTTTCTCCAGAACCAAGTATAACCAGCACTGACCAGACTGGGCAACATCAGTCATGATGACCAGCTACCTCTACATGGAAAAGTCCAGTCCTGAAGGGAGATGTCAGTCACCACAGCTGTCTATGACACTTTGCAATATTTGAAATTCAAGGTCACCAACAACTGATGAATGGATAAACAAATGTGGTATAGCCACACAATGGCATATTCTTTAAAGAATGAGTTACGGAGTCCTGCTATAACACAGATGAAAACATGCTGAGTGAGGAGTTCCCATCATGGCTCAGTGGTTAAGGAATCCAACCAGGAACCATGAGGTTGCGGGTTCGATCCCTGGCCTCACTCAATGGGTTAAGGACCCGGCGTTGCCATAAGCTGTGGTGTAGTTTGCAGACATGGCTCGGATCCCACGTTGCTGTGGCTGTGGCGAAGGCCAGTGGCTACAGCTCCGATTAGACCACTAGCCTGGAAACCTGCACATGCCGCAGGTACGGCCCTAGAAAAGGCAAAAAGACAAAAAAAAAATGCTAAGTGAAAGAATCCAGTCACAAAGAACCACATAGTGCCTAGTTCCATTTATAAGAAATGTCCAGAATAGGCAAGTCTACAGAGACAGAAATTAGATTAGTGGTTGCCAGAGACTGGGGGGAGGCAGGAATGGGTAATGATTGCTAATGGGTTTCCTTGGGGAGTGATAAAAATGTTCCAGAATTAGATAATGGTGATGGTTGCACAACTCTGAAAATATACTAAAAGCTACTGATTTGCACACTTTAAAGCGGTGAATTTAATGGTATGGGCATTATATCTCAATACAGTTGTTAAACAAATATGAAGTCATTAGTGGTTTTTTTTTT
>PVHT021183555.1:5647267-5674700 GCA_004024745.2 Catagonus wagneri
AAAAAAAAAAAAGAAATGAAGTAGAGTTGGGAGACTATGCGATCCCAGAAAGAGAAGGAGATAGACGGTGGACACTTGGCCTCCTGGTGGCTTTGGTGGTCCCGGCCCCTGTCTTTTAAGAGAGCTGGCTATGCTTACTGTCCTTAGGGAGCACACCCTGAACCTTAATTCATTCCCCTTTTTGCTAAAGTCAGCTCTGTTTGTTTTCCCCACCACTGAAAAGCTGTGTGGCCAGGCCAGTTTCTCTCCCTCTCTGGGCTTAAGTTTCCTGGTCTGTGAAATGGGAGCCCTCCTCACCCTAGCTCAGAGGGTCAATGTGAGGATTAGATGAGTTTACAGATGGGTCTTGGTGGAGCATGGTGACTGGCACATGGACACCCATGGGGGCTGCAAGCTCTGGTTCTGCCAGCTCTGAGTCGAGGACTGATTCTGACTGTGCATCTATCTGCACAGCACCTGCACTGTGATTCTGCAGAGAAGTTGCTCAGCAAACACTTGTACCAGACTGTGGGGACCTTGAGTGGCAGCCTCTCCTGATAAGTGGGGCTTCTTAACATCCATGCGGCTTTTGTGTCCTCATGCTGAAGTTGACATTCCTGTTTGTTTCTTTGACGAGTTAATGATTTACTTCCAGGGTTTAATTTTATTTAAACAGACATGACCCTGTTGGTGCCCAAGGCTCTGTCTCCGCCAATGTGGCCCAGGGATCAAAGAAGCTCAGAGACACAGGGGGCCTCCCACTGCCCGTCCTAGGATTGTCCTTTAGCCTGCTGGCATCCACCTCTGCTCTGTTGCCCCCTTGACCTCACCCAGCCTGCTTTTAGCTGTACTCTGGTTAGCCCTTAGCTGCTCTGAGATTTGCCTGGCTCTCTCGGGCCCATTACACCCGCTGAAGTGTCCACTCTATCACCCAGTTCTCCCTGGGCCTCTCTGGGGTCTCTCCTGCCTATTTCCTCTGTACTTGAGGTACCTCAAAGTGCAGGGAGTAGATTCATTCATTTTTCTGGGGGTACTGGGAGCCATGGGTCCTTCTATTGAGGCCCTTGCCATGCTCTTTCTATGGCTGTTGTTCACCTCCCTAGATTTGGGAGTATGGCCTTGCCTCCTGGCTGGGAGCTTAGGCAGGCTTGTCTTCTGCAGCCATCAGGTCTGGGTTCCAGTTCATCAGTTTCTCTCGCTCCCCATTCCAGTTTCCCACCTGCATGAATCTCCTTAGGGCTGACAGAAGAATACCCACAAATGGAGTTCCCATCGTGGCTCAGTGGAAACAAATCTGACTAGGATCCATGAGGATGCAGCTTCGATCCCTGGCCTCGCTCAGTGAGTTAAGGATCCAGCATTGCTGTGAGTTCTGGTGTAGGCCACAGATGCAGCTTGGATCTAGTGTTATTGTGGCTGTGGTGTAGGCCAGTGGCTATAGCTCCAATTTGACCCTTAGCCTGGGAACCTCCATATGCCATGGGTGTGGCCCTAAAAAGACAAAAAGAAAGAGAAGGAAAGAAAAAAAGAAAGGACGGAAGGAAGAAGGGGGGGAGAAAGAAATAAAGAAACCCATAAACTCTCAGATATCTGGAGGCCAGAAGTCTGACATCTAGATCACCAGGGCTGTGCTCTCCTCAAAGACTCTAGGAGAGGGTCCTTCCTTGGCACTCCCAGATTCTGGTGGTTGCTGGAGTTCCTCAGCTTGTGGCTGCTTCACTGCAGCTCTGCCTCAATCTTTACATGGATGCCTTCTCTCTCTGTGTCTTCTTGTCTTCTGTCCCTTACGAGGACACTAGTTATTGGATAGTGTCCACCAGGTAACCTAGGATGATCTCACCTTGAGATCTTTAACTTAACTACAATCTCACAGATTCTGGGTGGATCTATCTTTTGAGTTGGAGAGGGGACTACCAGTCAACCTACTACAACTGGGATTAACTGAGACCAGAAGAATATGGACATGCCAGTGAGTAACAATAAAAGCTGTGAAGGTCTGAGGTCACAGAGCACAGAATGGTGAGAGGTAGGAGAGGGATTTAGGAGGAGCTTGTGCAAGACTCAGCAAACTGAAGCCAGGAAAGCAGGGCCTAACCTTGAGGTATGGAGAGCCACAGAAGGGTTTTAAGTAGGGGAATGACATTAGCCAATTGTCATTGATTATTGAACATCTGGTGAACAGACAACTTGTTATCCAAATAGACGAAAAAGGGAGTAGGGGATCCGTGTATCACAACGTACCCAAAAATCAATTCCAAGATTAAATTGCTCAACTTGAAAAGCAAAACTTCAAAAGGTGAATATTGTTTTGACTTGGGAATGGGAAAAGATATCTTAAACAAGTCACACTATAAAGGAAAAGAGAGACAAATTAAACTTTAAATCTTCTGTTCAACAAGACACCATCAAAAAGGGAAAACATGGAGTTCCCGCTGTGGTACAGCCAGTTAAGGCTCTGGAATTGTTTTTACAGTGGCTCAGGGGGTTTGATCCCTGACGAGACACGCTGGGTTAAGGATCCAGCGTTGCCACAGCTGTGGCTCAGTTTCGTTCCCTGGCCTGGGAACCTCCACACACCTCGGATGAGGCCAAAAAAAAAAAAAGGGTGGGGGGACACGAACTACAGATGGGAAGATTTTTGCAACACATAATTAACAAAAATCAATATCAGGAAGACATACAGAATGTGTATGAACAAATAGCATAAAGATAAGCATTCAATAGACAGTGGGCAAGCCACAGAATAGGCAACATGAATGGCCAATAAATCTGTGAAGGAACTTATTGATGAAAAGGGAAGGGCAAATTAAAACCACAACAAGATCCATTCCACAGCCATCAGACTGGGAAAAGTTTAAGAGTCTGACAATACCAACCACAGATACTCACGCTGCTGGGAGGGTGTAAGTTGGCATGGTGGGTTTAGAGAGTAATTTCACAGTATCTGGTAAAGCAAGATATATGTCCCCCCAACCACCTCTCACCCTCCTACATACATATGTCGGCAAAAAGTCTTGCTCATGAACACTAAGAAGGAGGGTCAACATGTTCAGAGCACTGCTTGTAATAGCAAAACATTGGGGATAAAATGACCATTAACAGGAGAATGGATAGGTGTGGTTCATTCACCACAAAATATCACAGAATGGAGTAAGTGAATGAACTAGGCTACATACATCAATTTGATTGATTCATAAATGCTAAATAAAAAGGTGAAGACACATTGCATGATTTCATTTAAATCAGCTGTACAAACATGCAAAACTGTGGTACTTTTTGTTTGGGCATACATATAGATGCAATATTATTATAAAGAAATACACGGGAGGAGTTCTGTGGTGCAATGGGTTAAGGATACATTGTTGTTGTTGCAGCAGCTTGGGTCTCTGCTATTGCACGAGTTCTATTCCTGGCTCAGGAACTTCTCCATGCTGTGGGTGTAGTAAGGAAGATAGAAAGGAAGAAAGCAAGCAAGCAAGTGGGCAGGCAGGGAGGGAGGGAAGGAAGGAAGGGAGGAAAGGAAAGGAAATGAAAGGAAAGAAAAGAGAGAGAAAGGGAGGGAGGGAAGGAAGGAAGGGAGGAAAGGAAAGGAAATGAAAGGAAAGAAAAGAGAGAGAAAGGGAGGGAGGGAAGGAAGGGAGGAAAGGAAAGGAAATGAAAGGAAAGAAAAGAGAGAGAAAGGGAGGGAGGGAAGAAGGAAGGAAGGAAGAAAGAAAGGCAGGCAGGCATGGGAATAAAAGACATCAGGCTTGGGATAGGGTTCACATGGAGAAGTGAATGGGAAGGGCACAGAGGGGATCCTGGAGTTGGGAGATGTTTTATTTTTTAAGCCATGCAGTAGAAACCTAAGTGTCTATTGTGTCATCCATTATATACTTTGGCATGTCAAATATTACATACTTTTATATTTCCACATCTGCAGCATATGGAAGTTCCTGGGCCAGGAATCAAATCTGAGTTGCAGCTTCGACCTATGCCACAGCTACTGCAACACTGGTTCCTTAACCCATGACACCAGGCCTGGGATTGAACCTGCATAGTCACCAAAACAACACTGGATCTTTAACCTGCTGCACCACAGCAGACACTCCAATTACATACTTTTAAAAGAGGTGATACCAGGAGTTCCCATTGTGGCTCAGCGGAAATGAATCTGACTAGTATCCATGAGGATGCGGTTTCGATCCCTGGCTGGCTCAGCGGGTTAAGGATCCAGCGTTGCTGTGTAGGTAATAGAGGTGGTTCGGATCTGGCATTATTGTGGTGTAGGCCAGTGGCTAGAGCTCTGATTTGACCCCTGGCCTGGGAACCTCCATATGCTGCAGTTGTGGCCTTAAAAAAAAAAAATTAAAAGAGGTGATACCAAAGAAGATAGAGAGATGGCCAAAAAGCACATGAAACAATTCTTAATGTCATTAGCTGTCAGGGAAATGCATCAAAACCACAATGAGATACTACATCACAGCCACTAGGATGGCCATGATTTAAACAACAACAACAACAACAACAAAACAGAAAGTAACAAATATTGTCAAGGATGCAGAGAAACTGGAATACTCTGCATTACTGGTGGAATATAAAATGGTGTAGCTGCTGTTGAAAAGAGTTTGGCAGCTCAAAATGTTAAATATAAAATTGCTATATAATCCAGCAGGTCCACTTCTAGGTACACATCCGAAAGCACGGAAAGCAAGGATTTGAACATTAGCACTCATAGCAGCATTACTGACAATAAGAAAAAGATGGAAATGACCCAAATGTCCAATACATGAATAGATAAACAAAATGTGGTAAATACATACAATGGAATATTATTCAGCCTTAATAAAGAATGAGACTCTGATACAGAATACAAATGGATGAACTTGAAAAGATCCTATTAAGAGAAATGAGCCAGACACAAAAGGACAAATATCACGTTATTCCACTTGTGTTAAGAATCTAGAACAGGCAATTCACAGAATCAGAAAGTTTATACTGGTGGTTACTGGGGACTGGGGGAATTATCATTTAATGGGTTCAGAATTTTTGCTTAGGGTGATGAGAATCCTCTGGAAATGGACAGTGATGACAGTTGCACAATATTGTGACTACACTTAATGACACAGAGTTGTACACTTGAAAATGGTTAAAAATGGTAAGTTTTATGTTATGCATATCTTATCACAATAAGAAACTCACCAAAAAAAGGAAAAGGATGGAAAAATTTGTACCAAGTAAATTCTAATAAAAAGAAAACTAGTGACAGTATTAAAAAAAAAAGACACTATAGCAAAGTGATACTTGGTTGAATCTAAGCTAGTTATCACCAATATTTGCTTAATAAATATTTCACCTTAAAATTAAAGTTAACTCTTTAAATTTTCTGGATTGGGGGCATGCACATTATTTTATCAAAGGTTAACTATTCACAGGGAAGTATAAAAAATCATAAGCATACACTTTGATGAATTTGTACAAAATGAACACATCTGTGTAACCAGCTACTAGATCAAAAAACACAACATAACTCCCATTGTGGTTCAGTGGGTTAAGAACCCAACTAATATCCATGAAAATATAGGTTTGATCCCTGGATTCGCTCAGTGGGTTAAGAATCTGGCATTGCTGCAAGCTGCAGCATAGATTGCCGATGCGGCTCGGATCCCAAGTTGCTGTGGTTGTGGTATAGGCTGGCAACTGCAGCTCTGATTCAACCCCTGGGAACTTCCATATGCCGCAAGCAGAAAAAAAGAAAAAAGAAACACATAATCTTGCCCTACCCAGAAGCGTTCTTGTGACTGTTTTTTCCTTTTTGGCCTCACCCACAGCATGCAGAAGTTGTGGAATGTGCTATATGTATACAATGGAATATTATTCCGCCATAAAAAAAGAATGAAATTTTGCCATTTGCCACAACATGCAGCCAGGGAACCTGTGCTACAGCAGTGACAACTGGAGGTCCCTAACCTGCTGTGCCACCAGGGAACTCCTTCAGAAGCCTTCTTCTTTTTTTTTTTGTCTTTTTGCCTTATCTAGGGCCGCACCCACAGCATATGGAGGTTCCCAGGCTAGGGGTCTAACAGGAGCTGTAACTGCCGGCCTTCACCACGGCCACAGAAACGTGGGATCCGAGCCGCGTCTGCAACCTACACCACAGCTCACAGCAACGCCGGATCCTTAACTCACTGAGCAAGGCCAGGGAGGGATCCAAGCCACAACCTCATGGTTCCTAGTCGGATTCGTTAATCACTGAGCCATGACGGGAACTCCCAGAAGCCTTCTTAATACCTACCTTCCCCCTAAGAGTAACCAGTATCCTGACTTTGATCACCACAAATGAGTTTTCCCTGTTTTTTGAAATTAATATAAATAGAATTACATGGAATACAGTCTTTTAAGTTAGCACATTTAATTCAGCATATCAGTCATGAGATTCCTCCTCTTGCATTAAGTAATTTTAGTTACTGCTGAATTCAATCCCACAGTGCAAATATACCCTAGTTTATCCATTTTACTGTTGATGGGCTGTAAGGGCAGTTTTCAGTGTTTGCTGCTATTACAAAGAGTGCTGCTGTGAAATCCTACTCCTTGCCTTTTGGTGCACATATATACATATTTCTGCTGAATGAATATCTAGGAGTGGAGCTATTCAGTTACAAAATGTGTATACATTACCTACTTCATAAGTACTGCTAAACAGTTTTCCTAAGTGGTTTCGCAATCATCACTCCTGCCAGCAGCATGCAAGAATTCTAATTGTTCCACATCCTCAACAACATTTGTATTCTATGCTCTTTTCACTTTAACACATCTTAATCTGATGGGTATGGGGCATGCACATTTTTATGGCATTTGATTTATGTTGCCCAAATAGACCTCTGGAGAGCTGCTGCAATTTACAATTCTTCTAGCAATGAATGGGAGCTCAGACATCTGGAGTTCCTTGACTGAGTTCAAGATGATAAATATAGGAGTTCCCATCATGGCACAGTGGAAACGAATCCGACTAGGAACCATGAGGTTGCAGGTTCGATCCCTGGCCTCCCTCAGTGGGTTAAGGATCTGGCGTTGCCATGAGCTGTGGTGTGGGTTGCAAATATAGCTTGGATCTAGCACTGCTGCAGCCGTGGTGCAGGCTGGCTCCGATTATACCTCTAGCCTGGGAACCTCCATATGCTGCGAGTGTCGCCCTGACCCCCCCCAAAAAAAAGATAGATATGACCTAAGTGTCCATCAACAGATGAATAGAGAAAGGTAATGTGGTATACATATACAATGGATTATTATTCTGCCATAAAAAAGAATGAAATTTTGCCATTTACAACAACATGGGTGGACTTAGAGGTCATTATACCAAGTGAGATAAGTCAGACAGAGAAAGACAAATACTGTATGATATTACCTATATATGGAATCTAAAAAATACCACAAACTAGTGACTGTAAAAAAAATTAAGCAGATAAACAGATATAGAGAACTAGTGGTTACTAGTGGGGAGTGGGCAAGACAGGGTAGGGGAGTAGGAGGTACAGACTACTGGGTGTACTGTATAATGTGGGGAATATAGCAAATATTTTGTAATAACTGTAAATGAAAAGTAACTTTAAAAAAAAAAAAAGGAATCCCCCTGTGGTGCAGTGGGTTAAGGATCTGGTGTTGTCTCTGAAGTGGCACGGATTTGATCCCTGGCCTGGCTCAGTGGTGGGTTAAGGAACCAGCATTGCCACAGCTGTGATTGCAGCTGCAGCTCAGATTCGATCCCTGACCTGGGAACTTCCATATGCTACAGTATGGCTGAAAAAGAAAAAAAATTTGAAAATTTAATGTAGAAAGAATAGGGTCAAAAAAAAAGATAATAAGCAGTTCCTGTAGTGGCGCAGCAGTTAACGAATCCAACTAGGAACCGTGAGGTTGTGGGTTCGATCCCTGGCCTCGCTCAGTGGGTTAAGGATATGGCGTTGCTGTGAGCTGTGGTGTAGGTCACAGATACAGCTCAGATCCCACGTTGCTGTGGCTATGGTGTAGGCCGGGAGCAACAGCTCCAATTAACTCCTACCTGGGAACCTCCATATGCCATGGGTACAGCCCTAAAAAGACAAAAAAAAAAAAAGTAATAAATATGTCCCCAGAGGGTCCCTATAGAAATCTGTATCATGTTCCCTTGGAGTTATATGATGTATTTACCCTTTACAGTGTATTTTTAGGTACATGATCGCATTTGACCTTCAAACCTGAGCTAGGTAGAGCAGATATAATTATCCCCATTTCATAGGTGGAGGAACTGAGGTTCTCAGACATTTAGTCACTCGGTTTATAAAGAGTAAGGCCAGGAGCAGAACCTAGGTCTTCTGACTTCTAGTCTAGTGCTAACAGAACACCTGTACTTGCACCAGTCTTTTTTTTTTTTTAATTAAAGTATTATCGATTTACAATTTGTACCCCCCCTTTTTTTTTTTTGTCTTTTCAGGGCCGCACCCATGGCATATGGAACTTCCCAGGCTAGGGGTCCAATTGGAGCTGTAGCCGCTGGCCTACACCAAAGCTACAGAAATATCAGATCCGAGCCATTTCTGCAACCTACACCACAGCTCACAGCAACGCCAGATGCTTAACCCACTGGTCAAGGCCAGGGATCAAACCCAGGTCCTCAGGGATACCAGCTGGGTTCATTAACTGCTGAGCCACGGATGGGAACTTCACACCCATTTTTTAAATGGATGGTAGCTACATCATACAGTGGAAATAAGTTTCAGGAATGAAGCCCTAGTTAATTCCAAATTTCCTTAGAGGAACATGATCTTTGTGCTAAATGCAGCCACATGCTGTACCTGGATGTAAAAATTCCAAGCGAAACTCTGAGGGTCAAGGGCAAAGCTGAGTACGGTTCTCCTACCTCTTAATTCCTTTGGAAGGTGTGGACCATTGGACACACTGGACCTTCATTGTAGGTCTCCTTACATTCGGTTGTTGCTGTACGTACTGTCTTGATGGATCAGCCCATTACATGTTGGTCTCAGCCAGACATGATAGCAAGATAGTATTACTAAACTATTTTCCCTTCCAAACAAAATCTTTACACCTCAGTTTCCCCACTTCTGGGTATTCATTTGTCATTCACAAGCCGTTTATTACCCACAAGACTTCCCTCCCACCAGTGTGATCCATGACAGAAAAATTGTGGATCCAAGATTCATGGGCCATCCAGCCCTGTTCCCTTTTTCCCTTTTATAGCCCCACCTGTGGCATTTGTAAGTTTACAGGTTAGGGGTCGAATTGGAGCTGCAGCTGCCGACCTACCCACAGCCATGACAACACCAGATCTGAGCTACATCTATGACCTTACGCCTCAGCTTGCGACAGTGCTGGATCCTAACCCACTGACAAGGCCAGGGATCGAACTTGCATCCTCACGGAGACTACATCCAGTCCTTAACTCGCTGAGCCACGATGGGAACTCCAGTCCTGTTCCCTTTGATGGAAGTGTGAGTCTACAGCCAGCCCTTCAGAAGGTTCAGGTGTGTGGCCTTAAGGTTTCAGAAGAGGTGGGGGAAACCAAAGCAGGGAGCAATCATCTGTCTGTATCAACCCCTATATCTAACAGCAAGAACTGTAATAGCAGGATGTGTTCCAATGTTCTGATTGCCCCCTAGTGTTGGAAACAAGAACAGCACACTACAGAAGTTGTAACACTTTCCAGCTGCAAAGAATTGACCTCAGAGATCTTAGTTCAATAAAAAACATTCAAATTCTAATAAGGACACTAATCCTGTTGGATTAGAGAGGAAGTTGATGAAGGCAAGAGAAGTTCACAGAGAGAAAGGGAATCACCAGGAACACAGCAACTTAATGGTGAAGCCTGAAACTAGAACCTGTATTCAGGATACTTACCACGGAGTGATAATCTAAGAAATAATTTTCTTAAAAGAAGCAATGAACCAATATAAAACATGCTATAAGACACAGAAAAATTCACATCAAATGTTTTCCTTCTTTTAGAGTGCAAATTATTGAAGGCAGAAACTGGGTGGTGTACTCTCAGGATTTTAAAAGGGTAATGACAGGAGTTCCCACTGTGCTGCAAGGGGATTGGCAGTGTCTCAGGAGCGCTGGGATGCAGATTCGGTCCTGGGCCAGCACAGTGGGTTAAGGTTTCCAGCCTTGCAATTGCAACTTGGATCTGATCCCCAGCCTGAGAATTCCATATTGACGTGGGGTGGCAAAAAAAAAAAAAAAAAAAAATAGGGTGATGACAATGATGATGGCCTTACTATCTATTGAACTATGTATCAGACTTGTGCTTAGTAGCAATAGGCTGCTATGACCACTACCCCATCTTCCTTCTTTCATTCACTCATTAAACACTCATGGAACTCTTCTTCTAGAAGTTCCAGCCGTGGAGCAGCGGAAACGAATCCGACTAGGAACCATGAGGTTGTGGGTTCAATCCCTGGCCTTGCTCAGTGGGTTAAGGATCCGGCGTTGCCGTGGGCTGTGGTGTAGGTCACAGACGCGGCTCAGATCTGGTGTTGCTGTGGCTGTGGCATAGGCCGGCAGCAACAGCTTCAATTAGATCCCTAGCCTGGGAACCTCCATATGCCACAGGTGCAGCCCTAAAAAGGCAAAAGCCAAAAAATAATAATAAAAATAAACACTCATGGAGCTCTTCCTCTGTACCATGCACTGTTAAAAGTTCTGGGGATGCCAAAGTTACCCAAATAGAGTCCCTGCCCTCAGGGAGACTAGATTCTCATTGAGAAAGATGGGTAGTTAACAGGTCGAAAACCAAACACATGGCATGTTGGTGTTATGGACGAAAAGTGTCTTCTCTCCTCAAATCCTAATGTTCAATCCCTGGCCTGGGAACTTCATATGCTTTGGGCATGACCATTAAAAAAAGAAAAAAGGTTAAATGGAGTCATAAGGATGGGGCCCTGATTCAGTAGGATTTGTGTCCTTATAAGGCAGGATCCCAGAAATGCTTGCTCTCTCTGCCCCCACGTGCACAAAGAGGTCATGTGAGTGCACAGTTGGAGGGCAGCAGCATGCAAGCCAGGAAGAGGGCTCTCCCCAGAAACTGAATCAGTCAGAACCCTGATCTCGAACGTCTCAGCCTCCAAAACTATGATCAAATAAACATCTGTGGTTTAGGCCATCCAGTCAATGTTATCATATTATGGCAGCCTGAGCTGACTGGGACAGTTGAGTAGCCATAATTACCATGAAGAAAAATAAGGGCAAGGGTATTGGGATGGTGGGAGGCAATATGCTATTTCCACTTTCTGATAAGTTGCCAGGGTACCTCTATCACACTCGTAGGACATCCACCCAGATCGTGATATGAATATTTCTGTAAATCAACCATACTTCAACTTTAAAAAAAGAGAGGAAACATTTCTAGCACCCAGCACACCCCCTCATGCCCGTCTCACCAGTCAGTACCCACCTAAAGGTAACTGTTATTCTGATTTCCATCAGCATGTGTTAATTTTGTCTGTTTCTGAACTTCATACTCCTGGAGACTTATGATGTGTTAACGGACATTTGAGTTGTTTCCAGTTTGAGGCCATTAAATAAATAATAAACAAAAACTTTTAAAAATTTATAATGACAAATTTCATGTTGTATGGATTTTACCCCCACAAAAAGTGGACTGATCTGTCATTTCTTACTTATTCATAAGAGCTCTTTATATATTCTGGATATGCGTCTTTTGCAATATATGTCTATGATCAATATCTTCTTCCTCTCTGTGTCTTACTTTTTCTCTTTCTTCGTGTTGTCTTTGATGAGTGAAAATCTTAAATTTGATAATATCTAGTTCATCAGTCTTTTATAGTTAGTACTTTTTGTGTCTTATTTAAAAGATCTTTGCCTATCCCAAGGTCATGAAATATTCTATATTTTTTCTAGATGCTTGATTTGTTTCAAGTTGAAGTCTATGATCTATGGCTAATTAACTTTTGTGTATGGTATGAAGTATGAATCAAGATTCACTTTCTTCTCCCCAAGAATTAAACTCACGCAGATTGTGTTTGAAAAGACCATCCTGGGAGTGCCCAATGTGGGCACGAATCTGACTAGTATCCATGAGGATACAGGTTCGATCCCTGGCCTCACTCAGTGGGTCTGGGATCTGGTGTTGCTGTGAGCTGTGGTGCAGGCCATCGGCTGCAGCTCCAATTCAGCCCCTAGCCTGAGAACTTCCACATGCCATGGATGCAGCCCTAAAAAAACAAAAACAAAAAAAAAAAAGAAGAAAAATAAAAAAAATCCTTTTCCCACTGCGCTGCAGTGTCACCTTAGCTGTAAATCTGGTGACCATCTACAGGAAGCTCTGTTTCTGGACCCTGTGTTCCATCTTTTGGTCTGTTCACTACATAGCACCAGCACTACATTGCCTAGTTGTTTATAGCTTTTTGGAAAGTCTCAGTGTCTGGTAGCATAGGTTTTCTAGCTCTATCCTTCTTTGGTATTACATTGATTATTCGAGGTCATTTGCATTTCCATATGCATTTTAGAATTCGCCAATTTATACACACACACACACACACACACACACACACACACAACCTGTTGAGATTTTGACTGGGATTATATTGAAGCTTTAGATCAATTTGGGGAGGGCTGACAGAGGTTCAAGAGGCCATCCTCAATCTTTCTCTCCAGGAATCAGGGAAATGTCCTGCTCCATCAGGCTCCCATGCCTTCTGCACATTCCCCTGTTCACCTTCCTGTCATCTACAAGCTTCCGTGAATGATACTTTCTCCCAGAAATACTTGCTTCCTCCTCTGAATTTCCGCAGATAGCTCTCCACATCTTTCTGCTGCATCTCCACACAGCTCTGCAATTTACTAAAATCCTTTGGTTATCTGGCTGCCTGTGAGCTTTTAGAGAGCAACAAACAATGTCTGATTCATTTGACAGTGGGCAGGGAAAGCAGCCTAATCAAGTGGGAGAGGTATGGACCAGCACATCCCAAGAGAACTTCTTTGATGATGGAAATGTGCTCTGTTGGCACTGTCCAATCCTATGCTGGTATAACTAGTAAGGGCTTGAAATGTGATGAGTGTGACTGAGGAATTGAATTGTAAATTTTACTTAATTATAATGAATTAAATTGAACTTTGGAGAAGGCAGCTAACCCCTCCACCACCACTGCCACTTACCACTTACAATTTGTCGCCAAGCCTGTCTACTCTGCTTCCTGCACGGTACCCAAAGCCACAGCCTTCTCCCCATCCCACCACCAATCCTGCCTACATCGTAGCCAAAACCTGGCCCAGGTTGTTGTTCTCCTGTTGCCAGGCTGCTCTTTTGGACTAAAAATCTGATCCTCTCTCTTCACTACTAAAAATATTTCAGTGCTCCCCAACAATAAGAACTGCTTCTCAAACCAAGAGCTAATGATGTATTCTTGGGGCTCCCTGAGTTGTCTATGATAATTTTCTTTCTAAATCTCAAATCCATAAAAAAGTAGCAAGAGCAGTCTATATAGCTTTCATTTAGAATTGTAAATTATTAACCTTCTGCCGTCTCTGCTTCACTTTTGCCGAACTATTTGAAAGTAAGTTGGAGTTCCTGTCGTGGCTCAGCAGAAACGAATCCTACTAGGAACCATGAGGTTGCAGGTTCGATTCCTGGCATTGCTCAGTGGGTTAAGGATCTGGCATTGCTGTGAGCTGTGGTGTAGCTCACACATACGGCTCGGATCCCTCATTGCTGTGGCTGTGGCATAGGCTGGCCGCTACAGCTCTGATTAGACCCCTAGCCTGGGAACCTCCACATGCCGCAGGTGCGGCCCTAAAATGACAAAAGGCAAAAAAAAAAAAAAAGTTGCAGACGTGGAAACACTTTACTCCTTAAGACTTCGAAATACATCTCCTAAGAATAAGGACATTTTCTTACATTACCACAATATTATTATGTTTATGATCATTTTTAAATTTATTTTTTATTTTTTGGCCATGCCCTGGAAGTTCTCAGGCCTGGGATCAAACCCATACCACAGCAGCAACCTGAGCCCCTGAAGTGAAAATGCCAGATCCTTAACCCACAGTGCCACAGGAAGTTCCTTCTGTGATCATTTTAACATTTTGTTTATATATATATATATATATATATATATATATATATATATATATATATTTAGCCATGCCTGGGACATGTGGAATTTCCCAGGCCAGGAGACTGAACCTATGCCGCAGTAGTAACAATGCCAGATCCTTAATCTGCTGCACCACAAGAGAATTCCTAATGTTCTGTTTTAATAATACAAACAACTTAATATAAACAAATTCTGGATCATCCGGATAACATCTCTATATTAACGTATTGCCACTCAAACACATTGCCTGGATTAGACAGGATAGGGTAGATATGCTGCAGTAACAAATAGCTCCCAAACTTCAGTGTCTTGAAACAGTTTATTACTATCTTATGCTACCTCGTCATTACATATTGGCTGGTTCTTTGCTCTGCATCATCTCTCCTCCAAAGCCAGCGTAATACCAAAGTAGCCTTCCCATTTTGAATATTGCTGGTCACCATGACAGAGGGAAATAGAGCTCTGAAAATTCTCAGCAATGAAATATTCTGGTCCAGTTCACCACTCACTGGTCCACAGGTGACCAGAAACCAGAGAGGCAGAAATTTAGGTGAACAGAGTTTTTGAGATCTCAGTGCTCATGTTTTTATTTGTGTTTAATCACCATGGAGATGAGAGAGCACTGCTTTCATTCTCATAGGCTAATAAGAAAAGAACAGAGTTGGATGCTTAAAACATGTTTTTGTGAAGTGAAGGCTGGTGATACCCCAGCAGGGTGGACAATGGAAAGTTTCAGAGACCCCCTTCTTCATCTCCTTTTCCTCCTCCCTCTCTTCCTCCTGGCACTTCTGCTATCACTAATATAAGCACTGTTCTGAGCATCTGCCGCAAATTATTTTATTTTATTATCCCTATGAGATAGGTGTCATCACCACACCACTTTATTCCTGAGAAAACCATGGCTCAGGGAATTGAAGTCATTTGCCCAAGGAACACAGTAAATGCCAGAAGCCCAGCTCTATCTCAAGCAGGCAGCCTCCGGAGCTCGCGCAACAACGACCAGGTGGTGTAAATACTCAAATGGAGAAAAGTCGTGGGAAAATAGTCAGCGTGACCCACCACAGTATTCACGGAAAGTGCTTTTATTATAATGTAGAAGCATAACACAGGAAGATGTAAGCAGGTCACACTCAGAGAGCCGGGCCACTAAAGTCAGCAACACCTCCTTGTTTTGAGTGGTTATACCGTTTCAGGAAAACAGCATAATCTGGCATGTGAAATTTATATTTGTACATCTGGTTTTACAGTTCTGAGGGGAGTTCATACCTAGTGTTATGCTTCTGCATTATAATAAAAGCACTTTCAGTGAATACTATGGTAGGGAGAGGGTCAGGAAGAAGTGTCTTCCTTTTAAAAAGTCCATTTATACATTCTCCACGTTTAAGGAACAAAAGCCTCTGGGATAAAGCCCAAATCCCAAAGCAAGACTTCAAAGGCCCTCTGTGATCTGGTCCCTGCACATATCCCAGCCCCTTTTCCTCCAGCCCTCTGAACCACTTGTAGCTCCCCAGCTTAACATATCTTGCTTTCTCAGGCCTTGTATAAACGAGGAATTGGTTTGGCTCCGTATAACAGAAAACCCAGCTTACGGTGGCTTAACCACACAGGGGTTTCATTCTCGTGTAACGGGAAGTCCAGAGCTGGGCAGCCCAATGCTTGCACTGTGGCTCCTCGATGCCAGCAGAGACCACCCCGCCCCAACTCCGTCTATCAGCCCTCACCTCCAGAGTGCGGCTCTCCGCTCAGGCTCATCCCCTCATGGTCACAAGATGGCGTCTCTGCCTCTAACGTCTCTGCATTCCAGGTTTTCACTACCAGGTGGAAAGGTGGCTTCAGAGAATGAAGTTCAGTTGTAGGAAAATGAGGAAAGTTCCTTTTGAAAATCCGCCTCCATCTCTGGCTTGTGAAAACTTACCTGCACATGGCTGTAAATGCAAAGAAGCCTGGGGAGGAGGCTGGGAGTGTGGTGGAGTGGTTTTCCACATTCCCATTTTCAGTTCTCAAGTGGTTTATAGTCCAAATAACCGTTTGTATTTTGAGATACTTAAAAATTATTTAGAGGCATACAAGCCTCCAAGTATCTATTGATGGATGACTGAATAGACAAAATATGATATATCCACACAATGGAATATTATTCAGCCTAAAAAAGGAAGGAAATTATGGCATTCCCATCGTGGCTCAGCAGAAACAAATCTGACTAGCGTCCATGAGGACACAGGTTTGATCCCTGGCCTCGCTCAGTGGTTTAAGGATCTGGTGTTGCCATGAGCTGTGGTATAAGTCACAGATGTGGCTTGGATCCAGTGTAGCTGTGGCTGTGGTGTAGGCTGGCAGCTGCAGCTCTGATTTGACCCCTAGCCTGGGAACCTCCATATGCCGCAGGTGCAGCCCTAAAAAAGAAGAAGTAGGAGAAGGAGAAGGAGGAGAAGAAGAAGAAAAGAAGAAGAAGGAAAATTTTATATTTTGAGTATTTCACGACAATCAAAAAATATTTTTTTAAGTCAAAAAGCCAAAGACGCTGTGTCCTGTTTATCCTGTACAATGAAGCCAGCCACTCTTGAGAGACAGTTCTGGGATGTTACAAGAAGCCCCTGTAGGGTATTCAGTCCTAGACTCCCAGGGAGCCTTCCTGCCTCTATCCTGACTCCCAGTCTCTGCTTTCTCCCACAGTTCAGGTGAGCAGGCACCTTTTTTTTTGTTGTTGTTGTTTATTTATTTTAATGAATCCACTATTATTTTTTAAATTTCTTTTTAGGGCTGCACCTGCAGCATATGGAAGTCCCCAGGCTAGGGGTCGAATTGGAGCTGCAGCTGCTGGCCTACACCACAGCCACAGCAACATTAGATCCTAACCCAATGAGGGAGAGCAGGGATGGAAACCACATCCTCACAGATACTATGTCGAGTTCTTAACCCTAACCCGCTGAGCCACAATAAGAACTCCAAGCCATTATTTTTTTAGAGTGGTTTTAGGTTTCAGCACGATTGAGAGGAAAGTAGAGAGATTTCCCACACGTGCACAGCTCCCCCCCATTATCAACACCTCCACTAGAGTGCACATTTATTACAATTGATGGACCTCCATTGACACACTGTAATTCCCCAAAGTCTACAGTTTCCATTGTAATTCAGTCTTGGTTGTATATATTTTATGAGTTTGGACAAATATATAATGACCTCCATCCATCTTTATGGTATCACACAAAGTATTTTCATTGCCCTAAAAAGCTATGTGCTCTACCTATGCATCCTCCTTCTATTTCCCCACAGCCACTCATCTTTTTTACCGTCTCCACAACTTTGCCATTTCCAGACTGTCGTATGGTTGCCATCACACAGCATGGAGTCTTTACAGACTGGATTCTTTCACTTAGTAACAAACATTTACGCTTCCTCCTTATCTCTTCATACCTTGATAGCTTACTTCTTTTTAGCACTGAGTAATGTTTTCTTGTCTGGATAGACTACATTTACCTACCGAGGAACATCTTGGTTATTTCCAGTTTTCAGCAGTTATGAATAAAGATGCTATAAACATCCACGTGCAGACTTCTGTGTGGACATAAGTTTTCAACTCCTTCAGGTAAATACCAAGGAATATGATCGCTGGAACATATGGTAAGAGTATATTTAGTTTTGTGGGAAGCCACCAAACTGTTTTGCAAAGAGACTGGACCATTCTGCCTTCCCACCAGCAAAGAATGAGAGTTCCTGCTGCTTCAAGTCCTTGCCAGCATGCTGTCAGTGTCCGGATACTGGCCGTTCTAATAGGTACATCACGGCATCTCATGGTTGTTTTGAGTTTCCCTAATGACAAATGATGTGGAACATCTTTTCATCTGTTTATCTGCCATCTGTATGTCTTTGGTGAAGTGTCTGTTAAGGCCTTTGGTCTATTTTTAAATTTTTATTTATTTATTTTATTATTATTATTTTTTAGGTCCACACCCACAGCATATGAAGGTTCTAATCAGAGCTACAGCTGCTGACCTACACCACAGACACAGCAATGCCAGATCCAAGATGTGTCTGTGACCTACACCACAGCTCACGGCAACGCTGGATCCCTAACCCGCTGAGCGAGGCCAGGGATCGAACCCACAACTTCATGGTTCCTAGTTGGATTCGCTTCTACTGCACCACGATGGGAACTCCCCGGATTGTTTTCTTATTGTTGAGTTTTAAGTGTTCGTTGTATATTTTGGATAACAGTCCTTTATCAGATATGTCTTTTGCAAATATTTTCTCCCAGTCTGTGGCTTGTCTTCTCATTCTCTTAACTTTGTCTTTTACTTAGCAGTTTTTCATTTTAATGAGGTCCAGTATGTCAATATTTCTCTCACTGGTTGTACCTTTGGTGCTGTATCTAAAAATGTCATCACCATGCCCAAGGTCATATACATTTTCTCCTATGCACTTTGCTTTTTTACAATTTTTTTATTTTTTGGCCATACCTTGGCATAAAGGGGTTCCCAGGCCAGGGATCAAACCTGTGCCACAGCAGTGATCTGAGCCTCTGCAGTGACAATACCAATCCTTAACCTGCTATGACACAAGGGAATTCCTGCTCTTTTCTTTTTTAAATTATATTTTATTGATACAGAACAGAAACAGACTCACATAGAAAACAAACTTATAGTTACCAAAGGGGAAAAGGTGTGGGGGAGGGATAAATTAGGAGTTTGGGATTAGCAGATACAAACCCTATATATAAAATAAACAATAAGGTTACTGTATGGCACAGGGAACTATAAGAAACCATAAAGGAAAAGAACATGAAAAAGAATACGTATGTATGTATAACTGAACTACTTTGGTATTCATCAGAAATTAACATTGTAAATCAACTATACTTCAGTTTTTTAACTAATAAAATTTTCAAAATGAATTATATTTTATGGAAATAAAATTCACATAACATAAAATTCACCATATTAACTATTTTCAAGTGTACAAATCAGCAATTTTTAGTATACTCGTATTTTGCAACTATCACTACAAGTTCCAGGACATTTTCATCTTCCCTAAAAGAAAGCTTATATCTTCCAATTCCCTCTCCCACAGCCTGGCAACCACAAAGCTACTTCTGTCTCCATGGCTTTGCCTATTTTGAATATTTCATATAAATGGGATCATAAAATATGTGGTTTTGGGATCAACCTTCTTTGACTTAGCATCATGTTCACAAGTTTTATTCATGCTGTATTTCTTTCTTTCTTACTGCCCAATAATATTTCATCGAATGGATATACCACATTTGTTTACCTATGCAGTTTTGGCTATAATGCTGCCCTGAACACTCATGTTTATGTCTTTGTGTGGGACCTACCTGAATTTTTGTGCCTTTGTCATAGCCTGTCTCACTCAGAGTAGTTTCTGTATGCGGTGCAAGCTAATTTATTATTAGGCTCTGGTGAGTTGCAGCTCCCATTTTCACTTAATCCTTGTTGTTTTCAACATGCCATCTCAACCATGTCTAGATTTGGCCAACAGGTTCTGAAAAGTTTGCTTTCCTGCTGGTGGTGCCTGGAAATTTCTCTGGTGAAACTGAGTAAGTTGAGAGGATTTCCTGGACAATGCCTGTCTTACTACAAAAAAGTTCCCCAAATACAGATGCATCAGTCACATTTTCCAAGAAGCAGATGGCAAGATGGGATTCAACATATAAACGATTTATGGGAGAAACAGCTGTGGACAATAAAGGGGAGGGGACCAGAGAAGGAAAGGAGAGCCTCTAGACCTCAGTGCAGGTCTCACATCTGTGAAAGGGAGGGAGGGGAAGGAAGGAGGCGGAGGCAAGTGGGGGGAATGGTCATAGAGGACCATGAGGATCTAATAAGGTTTCAGCCAGACCAGCTGGGAGTCCTTGAGCCAAAGCTGCCTTTTTTTTGGCTGCACTCATGACATGTGGAAGTTCCTGGGCCCGGGGTCAAACCCATGCCACAGCAGTGACCCTGGCCGCAGCAGTGACAGCATGGACTCCTTAGCCTGCAGAGCCACAGTGAAACCGCCACAAAGTTCCCTGTCCTAGGTGTCCGTGTCTCCCAGGAACAAGCCTGCACCAGTAGCCCCACCTGCTCTGTCATTGGCTGGGAGGCATTGGTGGGAGGGTGATGCAGGCTAGACCCAGAGGGCAGCACCCAGGCAGCAGAGTTGCTGACGGCACATCTTTGGGATACCGTAAGATGAATATTAGATTTTTGGATAGAAGGACTTCTGAACAACCACATCCCCCTCCCCCCAGCCCCATGATCCCTACAGAACCAAGCCTGAAGTTAAAATTCATGTCCTAAACGTCCTGTGCTCTTCTTCCCCTCCACCCACTGCCCCGTGTGCATGAGGGAGTCACAATTATTGAGGGTCAAGTTGTGCTGGGGCCGTTTCGTCTTTACCCAATTCAGTTATGGAAGCAACTCTGCGAAGTACTACTGCCTCACTTGCAGTAGGCTGGCCAAGCCTAGCCACCTGGGGGCACAAGGCAAGCTGGCATCTGGGGTTTGGGGCTTCTGGGATGGGAGGAGGGTTCTTCCAAGCCTTACACAGCAGGGAAGTCCTACAAACACAGAAGGGAGGTCCATCTGCTGGACAGGAAAAAGGGAAAGAAAGAGAAATATCCCCTCTTCCCTTCCTGATCTGGACCCTTGCCCAGGCAGTGCTGAAACTCTCTCCTTTCTGTCTCCAGTAGACCACGGTCAAGGTCTTTATTGTGGCACTGACCATGCTGGTGATGACTGCTTAGATTTATCAAGGAAGGAAAAGTTTTAACTCCTCAGTTACATGCCTGGGGTTCTTATCATCATTCATCCCTGCAGCACTGTGGGCACTGGAGATTCAGTGTTAAAGGAGATGGAAACTATCTCTGTCCTAACAGAGCTTCTAATCTGGTGGGGAGGATGACAATAAGAGACCAAGGATGCAGAGATGGGGTGTACAGAGTCCTATGGGAGGGCACACCAGGGGAATGAAGTGTATTAAAGCTGATGCTAGCTACAGAGCTGTGACAGCCAATGAAAGCTATTGTTTTTGCCTGCCTGGCATGCTCTCCGTGTCTACCTACCCTTTCCCACCTCCCATGGCTCTCAATTACAAGGCTCTGTCCTTCTGCCACCAACCTCTGCTGGGCATGTGATCCAGGCTGGTCCATCAGAAAACCCACCCCCAAGTCCAGAGATAGGCTTAGGATGGGGTATGCGAGCCCAGCAGGGCCATTCAAAGTCTTCCCTGAGTTTTGATGTAAGGAAACAGGGAAACAGGGCACTCTAAGATCATAAACTATAAGGACAATGTAAACAGGAACCGCTTGCTATTTTCCCAGGCTGCTTAGAAAAAGCTATCTGAATAGACAAAAATGAGGCTGATGCACCAAGGGAAGTAAATAAAGATGGGGTGAGGGGAAACGTGATATTGTTTGAGGCCCTGGATCCATCTGTGCCTGAAGTCCACTTCTAGACTTTTAGTTAATATGAATCATTATTTTATTTGTTTTCTTTTTTGGCTGCTCCGTGACATATGGAGTTCCTGGGCCAGGGATCAGATCTGAGCTGCAGTTGCCACCTAAGCCACAGCTACTGCAACACACTGTGCTGGGCTGGGGATTGAACATGCGTCCCAAAACTCTCAAGACACCACTGATAACGTTGCACCAACATGGGAACTCCCTCATTAACTTTTTAAAAGCTAGTTTAAATAGGGTTCTGTCACTTATTAAAATTATCCTGACTAATGCACTGAGCCTTTCATCTTGGGTTTTTGGCACTCAGTCCAGAGTAAAGCATTGCTAAATATTTGTTAAATGAATAGAGGATGTGAATGGACGTTAACATGAACCAGTTTTCTTCCTCCATTCGTTCTACTTTTTAACCTTTTAGCCTAGTAATTGAAATTCTCTGTGAATAATTCCTAAATTCACTTCATTATCTTTTTTACATTTTGTTTTTTTAGGTTGAGATATAATTGACACACACACTGTGTAAATTTAAAGTATGCAATATACTAATTTGATACTGCATTTTTGATTTCTGAAAAATATAGCCACACAACTACGGCTTTGTGGCAGTTTACAGGGCCTTTTTCATCAGGCACAGAGGATTATCTTTAGTAACAAATAAATTCCTCTTGCTCTAAAAGAAAAAAAAATGTTAAAAAATCCAAAATGTAGCCCAAGACCTGAAATAATACAAAATACCATGATAATCACACTTAGAGCCCAGATCTTTGTTTCTAATACCACTTTCCAATTAAAGAAATCAGATCTCCTTGGAGAAACAGCTGATTCTCGGGCTGGGGCAGGAAGTTTACAAGGTGAGCCTGGAGCATCTTATAGTGGCAGAAAGAAAGAGGCCATCAACAGACAGACGTTGATAAGGGTGTGTCAAAGGATCACAGAGCTCCTGGTGGTCAAAGCTGGCATAATCCAGACAGTAAAATAAAGTCACAGTACTGCATTGTAGCCCAAAGTATAAAATAAATACCAATGAGTGAATAATGTTAAAAATAATGACTGAATAAGGAAATAAGTAGGAGAGACGAGGCAAAGGCTCAATGCAGAAAAATTCCATCTATGGAGCTGCACTGACCTCAAGGAAGGGGATCAACTCCCCACTCCTTGGGTGTGGGCTGTACACAGAGGCATCCTGCCAAAGAGTACAACAGGGGAAGGCAGGGAAAGAGAAAAACTGAACAGTGGAGAAATCTGACATTCACCATCTCAGCCGGTGATAGAGATCAACATCAACAGTGATGAGTCATGTTGGAAATTGTGTGTGCACTGAATGGGGTGTGATGAGACTGGGACTTTACCTCTGGAGGCTTGCTCCTAAGAGTTCATAACTCTGGTCTACTCATCAGAAAAATATATCTGACCAGGACTCCTCAAAAGTGTCAAGGTCATCAAAAACTACGAAAATCTGAGCAGATTCAACAGCCGAGAAGAACCTAAGGAGATTAAATTTTTTTTTCTTGAAACATTCTTTTTTTTTATTTTTACATTATAGCTGGTTTACAGATTTCTGTCAAATTTTCCAACTTCACCACATGGTGACCCGGTTACATGTACATATATGAATTTGTCACATGTGATTAGACATAGTTCCCTATACTATACAGCTGGATCTCCTTGCTTTTCCATCACCGAAGCACTAGTTAACCCCATTCCCTCCCACCCCCTCCCCCACCCTCTTGGCAACCACAAGTCTGTTCCCCAAGTTCGTGATTTTCTTTTCTGTTGAGAGGTTCATTTGTGCAGTATATTACACTCTAGTTATAAGAGATTTCATATGGCATCTCTCTTTATCCTTCTGACTTGCTTCACTCAGTATGAGGGTTTCTAATTCCATCCATGTTGCTGTGAATGACATTATCTTATCCTTTTTTATGGCTGAATAGTATTCCATCATGTATGTATACCATATCTTCCTAATCCAGTCATCTGTCGATGGACATTTGGGTTGTTTCCATGTCTTGGCTATTGTGAATAGTGCTGCAGTGAATATGCGTGTGCAAGTGTCTTTTTCAAGGAAATTTTTGTCTGGATATATGCCCAAGAGTGGGATTGCTGGGTCAGATGGTAGTTCTATGTATAGTTTTCTAAGGTACCTCCATACTGTTTTCCATAGTGGTTGTACCAGCTTACATTCCCACCAACAGTGCAGGAGGGTTTCCTTTTCTCCACACCCCCTCCAGCAATTGTTGTTTGTGGACTTGTTAATGATGGCCATTCTGACTGGTGTGAGGTGGTATCTCATGGCAGTTTTGATTTGCATTTCTCTAATCATCAATGATGTTGAGCATTTTTTCATGTGCTTGTTGGCCATTTGTATATATTCTTTAGAGAAATGTCTATTCAGGCCCATTGCCCATTTTTCAATGGGGTTGTTGGCTTTTTTGCAGTTGAGCTGCATCAGTTGTTTGTATATTTTAGAGATTAAGCCCTTGTCAGTTGCATCATTTGAAACAATTTTCTCCCATTCTGTAAGCTGTCTTTTAGTTTTCTTTTTGGTTTCCCTTGCTGTGCAAAAGCTTGTCAGCTTGATTAGGTCCCATTGGTTTATCTTTGCTTTGATTTCTGTTGTTTTGGGAGACTGACCTGAGAAAACATTTGTAAGGCTGATGTCGGAGAATGTCTTGCCAATGTTTTCTTCCAGGAGTTTAATGGTGTCTTGTCTTATATTATATTTAAGTCTTTAAGCCATTTAAGCCATTTAGAGTTTATTTTTGTGCATGGTGTGAGAGTGTGCTCTAGTTTCATTGATTTGCATGCAGCTGTCCAAGTTTCCCAGCAATGCTTACTGAAAAGACTTTCTTTTTCCCATTTTAAGTTCTTGCGTCCTTTATCAAAAATCAATTGGCCTTAGGTGTCTGGGTTTATTTCTGGGGTCTCTATTCTGTTCCATTGGTCCGTATGTCTGTTTTGGTACCAGTACCACACTGTCTTGATTACTGTGGCCCTATAATATTGCTTGAAGTCTGGGAGAGTTATGTCTCCTGCTTGGTTTTTGTTCCTCAGGATTGCTTTGGCAATTCTGGGTCTTTTGTAGTTCCATATAAATTTTTGGATTGTTTGTTCTAGTTCTGTGAAGAATGTCATGGGTAATTTGATAGGGATTGCATTGAATCTGTAGATTGCTTTGGGTAGTATCGCCATGTTTACAATATTAATTTTTCCGGCCCATGAGCATGGAATATATTTCCATTTCTTTGTATCTTCTTTGATCTTAAGGAGACTAAATATAATGTTGTCTTCTGGAGGGAATCCTGGAGCAGAAAGCCATTAGGTAAAAACTAAGGAAATGTGAATAAAGTATGAACAATAATAACAACGTATTGTTACTGACAATAATAATAACGTATTGCTTTTGGTTCATTCATTGTAGCAAATGTACCATATTGAGCTAAGATATTAATAAAGGAGAAAACTGGGTGTGGGGTATGTGAAGACAATGTGCTCTTTTTGCAGGTTTTCTTTTTTTCTTTTTAGGGCCGCACCTGTGGCATATGGAAGTTCCCAGGCTAGGGACCAAATTGGAGCTGCAGCTGCCAACCTACACCACAGTCACAGCAATGCCAGATCTGAGCTGCATCTGCAACATACACCGCAGCTTGCGGCAACACTGGATCCTTAACTCACTGTGCAAGGCCAGGGATCAAACCTGCATGCTTGTGGATACTAGTCGGATTCTTAACCCACTGAGCCACAATGGGAATTCCAATTAAATTTATTCTTAAAATAGATATATATCATGGAGTTCCCGGTGTGGCGCAGCAGAAATAAATCTGACTAGGAACCATGAGGTTGCAGGTTCAATCCCTGGCCTCAGTGGGTTAAGGATCTGGCATTGCTGTAAGCCGTGGTGTAGGTCACAGATGTAGCTTGAATCTGGCGTTGCTGTGGCTATGGCCAGCAGCTGTAACTCCAACTCAACTCCTAGCCTGGGAACCTCCATATGATGCGGGTGTGACCCTAAAAAGCCAAAAAAAAAAAAAAAAAGGGCATATGTATATGTATATATTATATATATTATGATTTAGAGTTAGCAACAAACATACATAGAATGATGTGAAGTTGTCACCGTAGCCACCGGCCTCCAGAAGACTTCACCTTTTCTTGAATTGAAGGCTAGTAATCTTGAAAACGAGATCTACGGAAAACAGAGAACTTGAGCTGATTGCTCAGGTGTCCCAAGGGCAGGTTTAAAGGTACAAAACAACCCTAGAGAGAATTGCAGGCTAAAGCAAGTTTGAGAGCTTCTTTTTACTGTAAGTAAAAATTTTGATTCAATTTTTTTGCCACACCCATGGTATGGGGAAGTTAAACCTGCCACAGCAGTGACAATGATGGTTTCTTTACCCACTGCACCACAATAAAACTCCCTCAATTCAATTTTTATTTTTATTTTTTATAATTGTACTTTTTTTTTTTTTTGGCCATGCCTATGGCATGTGGAAATTCCCAGGCCAGGGACTGAACCTGAGCCACAGCAGTAACAACACCAGATCCTTAACTCTCTGCACCTCGATAGAAGTCCTCAATTCAATTTTTAAATATCTATCGTCTGGATAGCCCAGCCCAGACCTGCAGCATTAAAACCTCAAGCTGTCCAAGTAGGGCATTGAGAAATAAAATGCAGAGGTGAGTGGTGACTGGGGTATTTAGAACTTTGTAAAGAATTTGTTTTGTTTTATGTATTTATTTATTTATTTATTTTTGTCTTTTTAGGGCCGTTCCTGAGGCATATGGAGGTTCCTAGGCTAGGGGTCGAATTGGAGCTGTAGCCACTGGCCTACACCACAGCCACAGCAACGCGGGTTCCTTAACCCACTGAGCAAAGTCAGGGATTGAACCTGCATCCTCATGGATGCTAGTCAGATTTGTTTCTGCTGAGCTACAATGGCAACTCCAAAGAATTTTGAACTTATGGACATTAGGTTCACCTCACAGTGGCTAACCTAGGTTTCTCTCCAGGAATAAAAAGGAACAAACATGGGAGAAAATATTTGCAAATGATTCAACTGACAAGGGATTAATCTCAAAAATTTACAAACACCTCCTACAGCTCAACACCACAGAAACAAACAACCCCATCAAAAAATGGGCAGAGGATCTAGGCAGACAATTCTCCAAAGAAGACATGCAAATGGCAAATAAACACATGAAAAGATGTTCAACATCGCTCCTCATTAGAGAAATGCAAGTCAAAACCACTATGAGGTACCACCTTACACCGGCCAGAATGGCCATCATCAAAAAGTCTACAAACAATAAGTGCTGGAGAGGGTGTGGAGAAAAAACGATCCCTATTACACTGTTGATGGGAATGCAAATTGGTGCAGCCACTGTGGAAAACAGTATGGAGATGCCTCAGAAAACTCAAAATAGAATTACCATTTGATCATACAATCCTACTCCTGGGCATCTATCCAGAGGAAACCATGACTCAAAAAGACACATGTACTCCAGTGTTCGTTGCAGCATTCTATGCAATAGCCAGATCATGGAAACAACCTAAATGCCAATCGACAGAGGAGTGGATAGGGAAGATATGGTACATACACACAATGGACTATTACTCAGCCATTAAAAGGAACGAATTACCAACATTTATAGCAACATGGATAGACCTAGAAATTATCATGCGAAGTGAAATCAGTCAGACAATTAGATAGCAATACCCAATGCTACTGCTTACATGTGGAAACTAAAAAGACACAATGAACCTCTTTGCAGAACAGACAATGACTCACAGACTTTGGAAAACCTTGGTTTTTCAAATAAGACAATCTGGGGGGTGGGGGGATGCACTGTGGGTTTGGGATACAAAATCTGTAAAATTGACTTGTGATGATTTATGTACACCTATAATTGAAAT
>PVHT021183555.1:5675700-5729991 GCA_004024745.2 Catagonus wagneri
GCCCCTCCGCCCCCATCTCTGGGTTCTAGACCCCTCTGCTTGGTAACTTTCCTTCTCCCACTGGGAAAGCTGAGACCACTGAATTTCAGATGCATCTCTGAGGACTAAGGCTCCACGTACAGGACCAGGATACCTTCAATCCCATCATCTCCTTCATGCAGCTCTTTGGCAGCCGGTCCAAGTCATCTGCCTCACCAGCTCTTGAACCTGGCAGGGGTCTGGCCTAGCTCATAGTCTCACCCAGATGCGGGCAGTCACAGACCATAGATGAGGAAATGGCTTGAAGGGTGAGATACCTCTCCAGGTAGAAGCCCTGGGAACAAGAAGTGTGTAGTAAGTCGGGAACGGTCACTGTCACTTTTCCTTTTAGGCTATTTGCCCTTCAGAGGCTTTAAATTTTGGTACGGTCAGATTTAACAATCTTTTCCTTAATGGTTTGTACTTTTTACATCTTATTTAAGAGATCCTTCTCCATGCTGGGGTTCCAAATATGTTAAGTTTTCATCTAAAATTGTAAGGCTTCATGTTTCACATTTGGAGCTTCCATTCATCTGAAGTTCATTTATGGCCTGGTTTTTTTCCATACAAAGAATCTGTTGTCCCCACACTATCCCTTCCATGCTGACCTGCTGGTCTGGTATCTGGACCGAGTCAAAGTGGGCCAGTTCAGCAGACTCAAAGGAGGCACCAAGCTTGTAGCCAACACTTTAGAAGCTACATTGATGAAGGAAGATGCCTTTTATGGTTTTTAGAAGAGTTGCAGTTTAAAATCATAGGAACTGTAGGATAGAGAGTTAAGAGTAGCCCAGTCATGGCTACAAATCCAGGCTTTAGGATCAGTCAGACTTAGCATCAGCCTGCTTTCCCTCTCAGATGTGTTTCCTCCCAGTGCTGTACAGCTACCCCTTCTGGGGACCCCCTCCTCTAACCACAGCATCAAGCCCTGGCTACCTCACTCCACGCCCCCTCCCCAAATCACAGATGGCTCAGGTGGGCCCTGGACAAAGGGAAGCCGCTCTCAGAGACTTAGGTTGGGTCCCTGAGAAGCAGAGACTGGGGCAAGCAGGGATTCTAGTGCAAGTGATTTAGTGAGGAAGGGCCCTGGGTGGGGGGATGGTAAGGAAGCAAGACAGAGCCAGGGTCAGGGCGTGCTGCTGTCAGGAAATTTCTAACCGTAGCCTGATCCCACGGGGAGCTCCGGGGTATTAATTACTCTGCAGAATTTGTCCTGCCCTGAGGCCAGGGAGCTGGGCTTTATTCCCCACCCTGTTAGTCAGCCATTGGCCATGGGCCACCCGGGCTGTGCGTGTAACCGCCCAGGCATCTCCTGGCAGGGCAGCTCGCATTAGCTAAGAGAATCCTCCAGAGAAGGATGAAGTCCTGAGCCTTCAGCAGCCAACACCCAGAGCAGCTGGGAAGTGGGTGCACCAGTCTATTATGAGGATGCGGGCGGAGCACCAACAGTATCCACTCTGAGACCAAATCTCCCTACTCCACACTGCAATTCAGTATGAACTGGAAAGAAACAGTCTAAGCGAAGACTGAGGATGTGATGATGGGAAGGGTTATGAAAAATATGTACTTGGATGGAGTTCCCATTTCGGCACAACAGGATCAGCGGTGTCTTGGGAGTCCTGGGATGCAAGTTAGATCCAGGCCGGGCACAGTGGGTTAAGGAGCCAGTGTTGCTGCAGTTCAGTGTGTCACAGTTGCAGTTGGGATCTGATCCTTGATCCAGGAACTCCACATGGCTCGGGGTAGCCAAGAAAAAAAAAAAACTTGGATATATCTTCACAAAGCAGCTTCGTCTGAGAATGATCTGTTTTACTATTTGATGCTTGTTATGTTATGCTGGTTTAATTAAATTGTCCTTTGGCTTTATTTTTCCTGATGACATGAAATTATTCAGATACTACAGTCATTTATATCTTAGCCAGTAATGTCATTCACCTCCCTCCCACAACCCATCCTGATAAAACTACTGTTAAGAGTTGGAAGTATTTTATCTCGGCTATTATCCATGGGAGTCATTGTTTTGAAAGATCTAGAAAGCAGAAAAGATCTCATTAAATCTGACCCACTGAAAACCTTTAGCAAAATACTTAATGGTAAGTTTGAAAGCTCTGAGATGGGGTAAACCAGCTATAATGGGAAAAAAAAAGCTCTGAGATAGGGAATGAGATCGAGATATCAGCTCTCATCACAAATATTTACCACTGTCCTAAAGACCTCAAGGCCATTTGAGAAACAATAATTAAGGCATAAGTTATGGACAGAAAGAAGTAAAACTGCTGCTATTCATGATTGTGCATATAGAAAGCCCAAAGGAATCTAAACATACACTATTAAAGAAGTCAACTTAGCAAGTTTGATAGATACAATGTTGATGTAAAAGCCTATCCTTGGAATTACCGTTATGGCTCAGTGGTAATGAATCCAGCTAGCATCCATGAGGACGAGAGTTCGACCCCTGGCCTCGCTCTGTGGGCTCAGTATTGCCATGAGCTGCAGTGTGGGTTGCAGATGGGGCTCAGATCTGGTGCTGCTGTGGCTGTGGTGTAGGCCAGCAGCTACAGCTTCTATTGGATTCCTAGCCTGGGAACTTCCGCATGCTGTGGGTGCAGCCCTAAAAAGTAAAAAAAAAAAAAAAAAAAAAGACCAACTTCTACACACAAGCAAGTTCTAAGAAATGTAAGAAAACACTGTATATAATGGTATTAAAAAATTAAAATAGGGAGTTCCCTTTGTGACTAAGCAGATTAAGACCCTGACATAGTGTCCATGAGGATGCAGGTTTGATCCCTGGCCTTACTCAGTGCGTTAAGGAACTGGCATTGCTGCATAGGTCATGGGAACTCTATATGCCACAGGGCAGCCAATAAAAGAAAAAAAATTAAAATATCTAGAAGTTCCCTGGTGATTCAGTGGGATAAGGGTCTGGCATTAACACTCCTGTGGCTTGGGTCACTGCTGTGGCTTGAGTTCAGTCCTTGGCCCAGGAACTTCCACATGCTTCAGGCATGACTAAAAAATAAATAAATAAATCTATAAATCAGTATTTAAAAGTTGTACACAAATTGGAAGAGAAAGGGTAAAACTGTTACCATGTACAAGTGATATGATACTGTATATAGAAAACCCCAAGGAGTCCACACAAAAACTACTCAAACTGATAGACAAATTAGCAGGATACAAGATTAACATTCAGAAATCAGTTGCACTTCTGTATACTAACAATGAAATATTAGAAAAGGAGTATTAAATATAATACCATTTAAAATCGCAACAAAAAAATGAAATACCTAAGAATAAACCTGACCAAGGAGGTGAAAGATTTATACTCTGAGATCTATAAAACAATAAAAGAAATTAAAGAGGACTCAGAGAAATGGAAAATTATCACCTGCTCCTGGATTGGAAGAATTAATGTTAAAATGGCCATACTACCCAAAGCAATCTATAGATTTAATGTGATCCCTAAAAAATTATTCATGACATTTTTCACAGAACTAGAACAAATGATCCAAAAATTCATATGGAAAAAGACACATGCACCTGCATACTCATTGCAGCCCTATTCACAATAGCCAAGACACAGAAACAACCTAAATGTCCATCAACAGATAATTGGATTAAGAAGATGTGGTACATATAACACAATGGAATACTACTCAGCCACAAAAAAGAACAAAATAATGCCATTTGCATCTACATGGATGGAGCTAGAGATTCTCATACTAAGTGAAGTAAGTTAGAAAGGGAAAGACAAATACCATATGCTTTCACTCATATCAGGAATCTAATACATGGCACAAATGAAACTTTCCACAGAAAAGAAAATCATGGACATGGAGAACAGACTTGTGGTTGCCAAGGGAGGGAGTGGGATGGATTGGGAATTTGGGGTTAATAGATGCAATCTGTAGCCTTTGGAATGGGTAAGCAATGAGCTCCTGCTGTATAGCACTGGAAACTATATCTAGTCACATGATGGAGCATGATAATATGAGAAAAAAGAATGTATACATGTATGTGTAACTGGGTCACTTTGCTGTATAGTAGAAAATTGACAGAACACTGTAAACCAGCTATAAAGGAAAAAATAAAAATCACTGTTAAAAAATTCATATGGAATCATAAAAGACCCAGAATTGCCAAAGCAATTCTGAGAGAGGGAAAAATAGCAGGAGGCATGACTCTCCCATACTTCAGACAATATTACAAAGCTACAGTAATCAAGACAAGGCGGTACTAGCACAAAAAAGATATGCATATAAATGGAACAGAAGAGTCTGGCCCATAAATAAACCCAGACACCCATGATCAATTAATCTTCAACAAAGGAGGCAAGAACATAAAACAGGAAAAAATCTTTTCACCAAGTGGTGCTAGGAAAACTAGAGCTGCATGTAAATCAATGAAACTAGAACACACCCTCACATCATGCACAAAAACAAACTCAAAATGGCTTAAAGACTTAAATATAAGACAATACACCATAAAACTTCTAGAAGAGAACATAGGTAAAACATTCTCTGACATAAACCATACAAATGTTTTCTTAAGTCAGGCTCCCAAGGCAACAGAAATAAAAACAAAAATAAAGAAATGGACCTAATCAAACTTAAAAGCTTTTGCACAGCAATGGAAACCATAAAAAAAGAAAAGACAGCCTATAGAATGGGAGAAAATAGTTTCAGGTGATGCAACTGACAAGGGCTTAATCTCCAAAATATACAAACAAATCATACAAATCCACAACAGAAAAACAAACAATCCAATCGAAAAATGAGACCTAAACAGATATTTCTCCAAAGAAGATATATGATGGTCAGTAGGCACATGAAAAAATGTTCAACATCACTAATTATTAGAGAAATGCAAATCAAAACTTCAATGAGGTACCACCTCACACCAGTCAGAATGGCCATCATTAAGTCAACAAATAACAAATACTGGAGAGAGTGTGGAGAAACCTCCTACACTGCTGGTGGGAATGTAAAATTGGTACAACCACTATGGAAAACAATATGGAGGTTCCTCAGAAAACTAAACAGAGAACTACAATAGGATCCAGCAATCTCACTCCTGGGCATATAAGCCAACCAAACTGTAATTCAAAACAACACATGCACTGCTATCTTCATAGCAGCACCATTCACAATAGCCAAGACATGGAAACAACCTAAATGTCCACTGACAGATTAATGGTTTAAGAAGATGTGGTATATGTACAATGGAATAATAGCCATAAAAAGAACAAAATATTGCCATTTGCAGCAACTTGGATGGAACTAGAATTTATCAGACTAAGTGAAGTAAGTCAGGCAGATAAAGACACATGCCATATATCACTTATGTGTGGAATCTAAAATGTGGTACAAATGAACCTATCTACAGAATAGAAACAGATTCACAAACATGGAGAACAGACTTGTAGATTGCCAAGGAGGGGAAAGGGAGTGGAGTGGACTGGGAGTTTGGGGTTAGTAGATGCAAACTATTACATTTAGAACGGATAAGCCATGAGGTCCTGCTGTATAACACAGTGAACTATATCCAGTCACTTGGAAAAGAACATGCTAGGGGTGATATGAGAAAAAAAACGTGTATGTTGGAATTCTCATCATGACTCAATAGTAATGAACCCAACTAGTATCCACGAGAATGCAGGTTCAATCCTTGGCCCTGCTCAGTGGGTTAAAGCATCCAGCATCGCCGTGATCTGTGGTGTAGGTTGCAGACGTGGCTGGGATCCCGAGTTGCTGTGGTCCCAGCTTAGGCCAGTGGCTACAGCTCCTATTTGACCTGGGAACTTCCATATGCTGCATGTGCGGTTCTATTAAAATAAAAAGAATGCGTGCGTGTGTGTGTGTATACATACATATATATATGTATCTGGATCACTTTGCTGTATAGCAGAAATTGGCTCAACATTGTAAATCAACTGTACTTTAATCAAAATAAAAAGAGTTGTGCACAATCTCTTTACCAAAAAAGAAAAAAAAAACAATGAAAAACCAATCAACAACAACTATAAAACATTATTGAGAGGAAGTGAAAGATTTCTGAGACAGTTCTTGGGCTCCCCTTTTACTTGGGGCTGTTTGGGTGGGTTTCTGTCCCCACCTGGGCTCTGCCATCCTTCTCTAAGCACTGAACAAATCAATAGCAAATGTTTACTTGTCAGGAAAGCGGCAAAGACACAACATGCACACTTCCCTTTGTCTTCAGAACAATCCTGTCCACTGTTATCTCTCTTGGGCAAGCAGAAACTGAGTGTCAGAGAGTTCATGCAATTTGCCCAAGGTCACCCAGGCAGCAAATTCTCACCCAGGCCTGTCTGACTCAGAAAATAGTACTCAGAATCACCATTCAATAGCTGGAAATGCAACTTAATTTTCAGATTTATATTGAGGCAATAATTTTAAATCCAAGTTTGTAAAATGAACTTCAAAAATTCTGCAAAATGACCCAAGTTTGATTCTCCTGCCAGAAACCCTAGGTGGGAGTGAACCGTTGCTGTGGGCTGCGGATAAATTGTCACTTGCACATGCAGTGAGGACAAATAGCCACTAGATGGTCCTGCAGCCCTTTGTGGTGTCACTACCCTCTGCCTTGGCCTGTTTGCTGCTGGTGGCCAAACCACAAAAGAACAGAGAAATGAGAAAAATATGCACGATGTGGGGCATTTTTCAAACAGTTTAAAGAACTAATTTTTTTTTTTTTTTTTTTGCTTTTTAGAGCTGCACCCGAGGCATATGGAAGTTCCTGGGCAAGGGTCAAATTGGAGGTACAGCTGCCAGCCTATGCCACAGCAATGCTGGATCCAAGCCATGTCTGCAACCTACACCACAGCTCACGGCAATGCCAGATCCCCGACCCACTGAACGAGATCTGGGATCGAACCCGTATACTCATGTGTATTAGCCGGATTCATTTCCACTGAGCCACAACGGGAACTCCCTAAATGAACTAAATTTAAAAGACCATGCTATATTCTGAGATCATGTTCCTCCTTACCTTGGGGTGTGGTAATAGATGGTTGTTCCTTAGTAAAATTGACCTATCATGGGATACCCTTCAAAAAAACAAAAAGAAAAAGCAATCTTGGAGTTCCCATCGTGGTGCAAAAACAAACCCGACTAGGAACCATGAGGTTGTGGGTTCAATTCCCTAGCCTTGCTCAGTGGGTTAAGGATCTGGCGTTGCCCTGAGCTGTAGTGTAGGTCACAGATGTGGCTCAGACCCTGCGTTGCTATGGCTGTGGCGTAGGCCAGCAGCTGTAGCTCTAATTCGACTCTTACCCTGGGAAATTCCATATGCTGGGGGTGTGACCCTAAAAAAAAGGCATTATTTCCGAACTGCACTTTCTAAAAGTCTGGGATCAGTAAAATACCAGCTTCCCCTAAAAAAATTCAACTCTGATATCTTAATGTGGTTTAAAGATTTCCAGCCCTCCAAGCAGCGGCCCCTGAAACAAACAAGCTGCAGTACCCGAGAAAGTTGTAGTCGTGAACATATTTAGAGGTTTTTTGTTTTTGTTTTTGTTTTTGGCTAGACTGCTTATTTTTATTAAAGTATAGCTGATTTGCAATGTTGTGCCAATGTTTTAGAGCAAAGTGACCCATTCATTCATACATATACATTATTCTTTTTCTCAGATCATCCCCCAACATGCTCCATGCCAAGAGATTGGAGACAGTCCCCATGCTATATGGTAAGTGAGGTGATATATTTTTTTTTTTTTCTTTTCCTTTTAGTGCCACACCTACGGCATATGAAAGTTCCCAGGCTAGGGGTTGAATCAGAGCTGCAACTGCTGGCCTACACCACAGCTATGGCAAAGTGCTATCTGAGTTTCATCTGCAACCTACACTGCAGCTTGTGGCAATGCCAGATCCTTAACCCACTGAGCAAGGCTGGGGATTAAACCCTAATCCTCGCAGACACTATGTCAGGTTCTTAACCCGCTGAGCCACAACAGGAACTCCAGGTTTGTTTTTTTAAAAAAACAGTCAAATGAAAAGATGTTGATAAAAGAATCGTAAAGTCAAGGAGTTTCAGAGTCAGTGGGATTTTCCAAGGGGCATTTTGACATCAATTGTTAAATTCCTGGAGCATCAGGGAGGTAGAAAGATATGAGAGCTGCTTCTAGAGAAAGTAAAGCTAGAAGTCTTTTACCACATTGCAGGTCAAGGCACAACTGAGGCACTGATGAGAAAGTGCAGACCTGCCAAGGACTTGGGATGTTCTGACAAGGAAGGGAGGGGAACAAGGAAGAGGAATCTTGGATGAAAACAGGCTTTTGGTTTGCAACTAAAGATAGTCTCTGTTGCAGCCCAAAGGCATCCGAGTGGAGGACACCATCCACTTATGGACACAGAGGTGGTTTTGTTTTGTTTTGTCCTATGAGCTATTCTAAACAGAGACCCTTACTAATCTTGGCCTGGCTTCCAGGCGTCTTTGCTGTCTCCTGCTGCCCACACCTTGAGCGAGCCAGCTGTCTGCAGTTTCTTGGCATTGCTAGAAATTCTCCTTCAATGTTTGTTGAGTTATTAACTTAGGCCCACTCTGTGCCAGTCATGGTTTTAACTGCTGTCTACCTCAAATCTTCACAATATGAATAATCTCCTAAACCACCAGTGAAGAGTTGACAGAGAGAACTGGCGGTTCTCTAGAGGTGACTTTCCCTCTTGGTCACACAGATGGATCCTGGGTTCTCCCTGGGCCAGGCCTTCGGGAGCTGGGCTGGGTGTTGTTGGACCACAGCTGTGGGGGAATTGGAATCGGAAGGAATTGGAATCTGAGCCTCAGATGGGGAGAACCAGGGAAAGTCCCAAGTGCCAAGTTCAGGAAAATAGGTGTTGAGCAAGTGTCAGATGGGAAGCCAAGATGCGCAATAGAGAGCAAGCAGGCGGGGCCAGTTTGGAAAGCAGTGCTGGGAAGATTCCCACAGATGCAGAAATTGAAGGGCAAGGGGAACCTGGGAGAGGTGGGGAGGGGTTACTTTGGGGTACCCGAGATCCAGAACCTCAGGTGGTAAAAGGCAGCAAGAAAAGAGGATGGCCCAGGAGTTAGACACAGCCAGAGGTGGAGAAATCACCTCTAATTCTCCATTTCTCCCCTGCCTCCTCCATATAAGGCTCTGAGCTCTAAAACTAATCTCCTTTCTCCTGAATAGGAGATAGGTGGGCAAAAGAATTCAATAGGCATGCACTTTAATAATTCTAATTCTAGTTTCCCCTTTTTATTTTTATTGTCTTTTTGCCTTTTCTAGGGCTGCAGTCGCAGCATATGGAGGTTCCCAGGTTGGGGTTCGAATCGGAGGTGTAGCCGGTGGCCTATGCCACAGTCACAGCAACGCCAGATCCAAGCTGCGTCTGCAGCCCACACCACAGCTCACGACAACACCGGATCCTTAACCCACTGAGTGAGGCCAGGGATCGAACCCACAACCTCATGGTTCCTAGTCGGATTCGTTAACCACTGAGCTGCAACGGGAACTCCTAGTTTTCCCCTTTTAAACTCTATTTTAAGTAACAGGTACATATAGCTTGTTTTGTTTTTATTTTTTATTTTTTTGTCTTTTTAGGGCCACACCTGCGGCACATGGAGGTTCGCAGGCCAGGGGTCCAATTGGAGCTGTAGCCAACAGCCAATGCCACAGCCACAGCAACATCAGATCTGAGCCGCATCTGTGACCTACACCACAGCTCACGGCACCACCGGATCCTTAACCCACTCATCATCATCAAAGCCAGAGATCGGGCCCGCATCCTCATGGATTCTAGTCAGGTTCATTAACTGCTGAGCCACGATGGGAGCTCCAAGCTTGTTTTGTATTTAGTCGAGGCAGATTTAAAAGGCTTACAACAGGAGTTCCCACTGTGGCACAGTGAGTTAAGAATCCAACTGCAGTGGCTCAGGTTGCTGTGGAGGCGCGAGTTCGATCCCTGGCCTATGTCACGGGTGCAGCCATAAAAATAAAAAAATTTTTAAAAAGGCTTACGACAGAAACCCAACAAAATGCATCTGCCCCTCCTCTCTCCCCAGTCTTAACCCACAGAGGCAAGTTCTTTGCGGTTACTTCAGTTTATGTCATGAGTTCTGTCTCCATTTTTCTAAATAGTGACCTTATATTGTTTTATTTTCCTTGACTTCAAATTCATTATTTTTACCATCATCCCCTCACTCTTCTCATATATTTTATGTCAGTTTTTACTTGTGGTGTGTGTTATGATTACATTAGTATTCATAACTGAGAGATATGGTTATGATTAAATTTCCTTTCTTTGGAACTTTGTTTTTCCTGTACTTAATAACTTTTTTTTTCACTTTCTTACTTTTTTATGTTAACTCCTACTTTTTTTAACCAAAAGCTTCTGTGTAGATTTTATTTTCATTGTAGTACAGTTGAGTTACACTGTGTTAATTTCTTCTGTACAGCAAAGTGACTCAGTTATAGACATAAGTACATTCTTTGTATTCTTTTCTATGGTGGTTTATACCAGGATACTGAATATAGGTCCATGTGCTATACAGTAGGATTTGGTTTTTAGTCATTCTATACGTAATACTTTGCATCTACTGACCTAAACTCCCCATCCATACCCTCCCTTCCCCAACCTTGGAAACCACAAGTACGTTCTCCATGTCTGTTGAATCTGTTTCTGTTTTGTAAATAGGTTCATTTGTGACATATTTTAGATTCAGCATATAAGTGATATCCTATGGTATTTGTCTCTTTCTGACTTACTTCACCTAGTATTATAATCCCTAGTTGGATCCAAGTTGCTGCAAATGGCAGTATTTTGTTCTTTTTAATGGCTCCATAGTATTCCATTGTATATATGTATCACCTCTTCTTTATCCATTCATACGTTGATGGCTATTTAGGTTGTTTCTATGTCTTGGCTATTATGAATCGTGCTGCACTGAATATAGGGGTGCGTGTATCTTTTGTGGATTTTTGGGGGCCCTTTATCTTTAAAAATTTTTTTTTATTATAGTTGATATACACTGTTGTGTTAATTTCTGCTGTACAGCATAATGACCCAGATATCTATTTATAGATATATATATATAACACACACACACACACACACACACTTTTCCTCATACTATCTTTCGTCATGTTCTATCCCAAGAGATTGGATATAGGTCCCTGTGCTGTATAGTGGAACCTCATTGCTTCTCCATTCTAAAAGTAATAGCTTGCATCTACCAACCCCAAACTTCCCATCCATCCCACTTCTTCCCCCTTGGCAGCCTGTTCTGTAGATAGGTTCATGTGTGCCATGTTTTAGGTTATATGTATAAGTGATATCATGTGGTATTTGTCTTTCTCTTTCTGATTTACTTCACTTGGTATGAGAACCTCTAGTTGCAACCATGTTGCTGCAAATGACACTATTTTGTTCTTCTTTATGGCTGAGTAGTATTCCATTGTGTATATGTACCACGTTGTCTTCTCTGCCCCACCCCCCATTTTTGATCGCCCCACAGCATATAGAATTCCTGGGCTAGGGACCAGATCCGAGCTGCAGTAGCAAGCTAATGTGCAGCTGCGCAAGGCCGGATTCTCAATCCATGGTACCAGGCCGGGGATAAACCCATCAGCCTAGCACTCCCAAGACACCACCAATCCTGTTGTGTCACAGCAGGAACTCCTATGTACCACATCTTAATCCATTCATCTGTCGACGGACATTTAAGTTGTTTCCATATCTTGGCTATTGTGCATAGTGCTGCTATGAACATAGCAGTGTGTGTATCTTTTTGAACGATAGTTTTGTCCAGATAGATGCATAAGAGTGAGATTGCTGGATTGTGTGGATTTTTAAAAATTCCTATCTATGGAGTTCCCATTGTGGCTCAGTGGTTAACAAATCTGACTAGTATCCACAAGGTGCAGGTTCAATCCCTGGCCTTGCTTGGCAGGTTAAGGATCCGTCATTGCTGTGAGCTGTGGCATAGGTCCCAGACTCAGCTTGGACCCTGAGTTGCTTTGGCTGGGGTGTAGGCCAGCAGCTGTAGCTCCAATACAACCCCTGGCCTGGGAACTTCCATATGCCTCAGGTGTGGTCCTAAAAAGACCCCCCCCAAAAAAATTCCTCTCTAGAAACTTCCTATTCCATGTACACTGCTTGCTTTATTAGTAGTATTAATATTATTTTTTTTTAGGGCTGCACCTGCGGCATATGGAAGTTCCCAGGCTAGGGGTCAATCGGAGCTGCAGCTATGGGCCTATGCCACAGTCACAGCAACACGGTATCCAAGCCATATCCGTGACCTACTCCACAGCTCACGGCAGCACTGGATCCTTAACCCACTGAGTGAGGCTAGGGATCAAACCTGCACCCTCATGGATACTAGTCGGGTTTGTTACCACTGAGCCAGGATGGGAACACCTAGACTTCTTGCTTTTAAAAGCCTGTGGTTCAACCTTCCCCCTCAGAGTCTCTGCACTGTCACCTGCATGGGCGTCATTTTCTGGATCTCAGGACATCCTCTTTCTTGGACACTATTTTCTTGAGGCACATCTAGCCTTAAGTTTCCTAAATATATGCAATGGACATCTTTATAGTTTAATTTAAATGTAATTTACATGCTGTATAATTAGTCCATTTAAAATGTAAAATCCAATGGTTTTCAGTATATTCACAGAGTTGTGAAACCATCACCACAATCATCATCCCAAAAAGAAACTTCACACCCTTTAGCTGTTACTCCTCCCCGCCAATGCCAACTACCCCAGCACTCCAGCCCGAAGCACCATGAATCTACTTTCTGCTTCTATGGGTTTGCCTATTATGAACATTTTATACAAATGGAATCACACCAATATGTGGTCCTTTGTGAGTGGCTGCTTTCACTTAGCATAACATTTTCATGATTCATCTATGTTGTAGCAGGTCTCAGCGATTTATTTAAAGCTTTACTTACGGTAAAATACACATAATAAAATTTATCATCTTAACCTTTTTTTTTTCTTTTTAGGGCCGCACCTGTGGCAAATGGCAGTCCCTGGGCTAGGGGTCAAATCAGAGCTGCAGCTGCCAGCCTACACCACAGCCACAGCCACTCAGTATCCTAGCCATGTCTGTGGCCTACATCACAACTTGTGGCAACACCGGATCCTTAACCACAGAGTCAGGCAGGTGATCGGACCCACATCGTTACAGAGATGAGGTCAGGTCCTTAACCCACTGAGCCACAACAGGAACTCCCCATCTTAACCATTTTAAGTGCACAGTGAATATGGTTAAATATATTCACACTGTTGTGCATCCAGTCTCCCAAAACTCTTTTCATCTTACATATCTGAAACTCTATACCCATGAACCATCTCCCTAGTCTACTAAAAATTATTCGTTTATTTGAAATTCAAATGTACCTGGGTGTCCCACGTTTTAGCTGATAATCCTAATCACACAGCCATGCTTTCTGAGGCCCTTCCCTACGCCAGACTCTGGGATCAGCCTGCCCAGTCCTCACAACGGCACCACCAGGGATACTGTTATCATCCCTGCTTTTACCCCAGAGGGACCTCGTGCCTTGAAAGGTTAAGCAACTTGCTTAAAGTCACACAACCACCCAGGGGCCAAGGAAGATAGAGGAGGCCAGAGTCAAATTGCTGAAGGAGGACCAAACCCAGAGCGTAACACCGAGCATCCGATTGCAGAGCGAGGCGGGTGGCTGCTTTGTCAAAGCCACGCCAGAGAGGGCTAGGCCCACTGTCCTACTAGTTCAATTAGCTCAAAGTACATAAAGTGCTCTGAATAAAGTTATGTGGCTCCAAGAGCCACATACTCACAAGTAAGTAATAATGCAATCCCAGAAAAATGTATAAAACAAGCAATGAGGTACCAGAAAACAGTTCTTCAGAGCAGCACACTTAAAAATGGATGAATGAACTCCAGGGAAACTTGCCAAATCAAATATTGCTGAGGCCTCTGCCTTTTTTCTAGGATATTCACCTTTCCTTTTTTTTTAATTAAAAAACATTTTTTGGCCACACCCACAGCAACTGAAAGGTCCCAGGCCAGGGGTCAAACCCTAGCCACTGCAGTGACAACACCAGATCCTTAACCCACTGTGCCACAAGGGAACTCCTATTTCTTTTAATATTTATTTATTTATTTATTTGTTTGTTTGTTTGTTTGTTTTTTGCCTTTATCTAGAGCCACACCCGCGGCATATGGAGATTCCCAGGCTAGGGGGTCTAACAAGAGCTGTAGCTGCCAGCCTTCGCCACAGCCACAGCAACACAGGATCCGAGCCATGTCTGCGACCTACACCACAGCTCACAGCAACGCCGGATCCTTAACCCACTGAGCAAGGTTAGGGATCGAACCCACAACCTCATGGTTCCTAGTCGGATTCGTTAACCACTGAGCCACGACAGGAACTCTGATGTTTTAATTTTTAAAATGAGGTCTAATTAACATTAACAAGATGCACAGATCTTAATGTACAATTCAGTACTTTCGGATAATAGTATACACTCTAACAATTGCCCAAAACAAGGTACAGACAATTTCCGTCTCTCCAGAAAGTTCCCTCGTGCCTCCTTCCAGTCATGCCCTTTTCTCTCCACAACGCGACCCACGCTCTGATTTTTGTCACTGGAGATGATCCGTTCCCGAACTTGAGCTAAATTGATTCATACAGATCATACAGTCTTGTATCTGGCTTCTTAACATCTTCTGTAGTTGTTGTTGTTTCATTTTTACAGCTGTACTTGTGGCACATGGAAGTTCTCAGGCTAGGGGTCGAATCAGAGCTGCAGGTGCCAGCCTATGCTGCAGCTTGCCACAATGCTGGATCTTTAACACACTGAGTGAAGCCAGGGATCAAACCTGAATCCTCACATACACTGTGTTGGGTTCTTAACCCACTGAGCCACCACGGGAACTCCTTGTGTCGTTTTTGATTGAGGTGAAATTCACATGGCATATAAGCAATCATTTTAAAGTGAGCAATTCAGGAGTTCCCGTCATGGCTCAGCAGAAACGAATCTGACTAGTATCCAGGATCCCTGGCCTCACTTAGTGAGTTAAGGTTCTGGTGTTGCTGTGAGCTGTGGTATAGCTTGGATCTGGCATTGTTATGGTTGTGGTGTAGGCCAGAAGCTACAGCTCCAATTCGACCCCTAGCCTGGGAACCTCCACATGCCGCGGGTGCGGCCGTACAAAGACAAAAATAAAAATAAAGTGAACAATTCAATGACATTTAGTCCATTCACAATGCTGTGGAGCCACCACCTGTCAGTTTCTAAAGCCTCATCTGCAGTAAGCACTCACTCTCTGGGTCTTCCCCACCCCACCCCCCAGCACCTGGCAACTACAAATCTGGTCTGTGACTAATCTTTCCTTTTTATGGTTTATCCATCCTCAACTGTCTGATAAAATCCCCCAAGTTGAGAGGGGTTATTAAAAAAGGCTCCAAGGCAGGAGCAGGAGAACAGAAGAGACACCAGGTCAAGTGGAATTAAGGCAGACGATCAAGTCACGAAGAAGGACAACATTCCTGACACCAGCAAGGGGAAGTCCATTATTCCCCTTGAGAAAAAGGCCCCTGCTCCATCCAGCCCTGAAGGCCGTTCTGCTGCTCTCTAGGCGAGTGGTGTTTATTTTCTTATCAACAAAACAATTCAGGGGCAAGGTTGAAAGAGAAAAGCCCCACAGCTGGCTCTCTGTACAAAAGGCATTGACATAAAGACCAAAGTAAATGTTAGCATCCTGGAAACAGCAGCAGGTGTTTTAAATACAAGAATAGCTGCTGGGGAGAACTGTGACCACCTGCTAAGCAGCATCTACTCAGAATCCATCTGAAATGGTCATCAGAGGGATAATTTCTGACTTCTAGGTGCGTCTATCATGGGTCTTTTGGCTCGGTCTTTCTTTGCAGGGGATTTCTGGATAATTTCTAATGTTTTTCTAACCAGATTCTTGCTCACCATTGTGTGCTGAGCACTTAATACCTAATAGGATGCTTGGCACACTGCAGGTGAATAAGATTTTGGAGTGAAATGAATGAACAAAGTGTGCTATTGATTGTAAAACTGGAATCATAACATCTGCTATTTCCCACAACACCGAGTTCAAGGCTTTCGCTTGGTAATTGAGGAAAAACTTGGGCTCTAAGCAGAGGACATGACCCCAGTGAAAGAGCTAGTCTGTTACTAGGCAGGCTGCCTAGAATGTTTGCAGGTGTTGGGCTGCAGCCCATAGGCCTGCAAGCCTTGCAACTGCCCAGCCTTGAGACAGTGACAGAGACAGAGATGTCAATGGCTTATTGAACAGGGGAACTTACACAAAGGGTCCCGGAACAACATCCACTGTATACGGCAAACAGAAGGCAGAACGTGGCAGCCATACTTGCTCCTCCAGGGAGAAGAAGGCTGCCGTTTATGGGGGGAATTGACATCAGGTGGGCTCATTAGTTACCAGGGACTAATGCGGCCCTATAATTAGAAGGATTGGGTGGTCATGTGAGTGGAGCAGGGGATGTCCAGAGAGCAAGAGACAGCCATCTTGAAGGGCCTGACCATTCACCAGGTCTGTTAACTGAAGGCACCATGTGCTTATAGATCCCAGAAGCAAAAGGACCATTGTGTCCAGGCATGGAAAGTCTCCAAACAAACGTTTAAGTCTCTTAAACAAACGTTTAAGAAAAAAAAAAAAAGGCACAGACACACCACCTGGGCAGGTTTTAGGCGCATAAGGCTTCATTAGTTACACCAGGTAGACCCATATCTCAGGACTGTCAGGGGAACGTCACGGGTCCGCGGCAGCAGGTCAGGCTCTTGGAAGACAGGCAGGCCTGGCTCTAGAGCACCAAGGATTAGCCTGTGAGTCCTGGCCAAGTCCCTTTTTCCTTTCTGTGCCTCAGATAAGCAACGATTAGGGATGTGCCAAGAGCCTGCCAAGCGCTCCGCCCAAAAGGGGAAATTCAGTCAATAATAATTACTGAGTGCAATCATGTAGCTCAGGGGTACAAAGGTGCAGAGGATCTGGTCCCTGCTTCTTTCTCTGATGGGGTGGCCAACCATCCTGGTTTGCTGGGACTGTCCTGATTTAAGCACTCGAAGTCCTGCCTCCTTGGAAATCCCTCAGTCACTTGGCCTCCTCTGTATGGTCTCTGTGGCCAGAGGAGACCACACACATGACAATGCCAACTGTAATGGGGAGCGTGTGGTGTCATGTGTAATACAGAGACCTCAGCAGACACCTGACAACTGCATGGTACCAACCTCATCAGAGCCTGCAGCACAAAGACAAAACGACAGCACTGATCCTTCCTTATTTAAAAAGAGGGAGTTCCCTTGTGGTGTAGTGGGTTAAGGACCTGGCATTGTCACTACTGCATCTCCAGTCACTTCTCTGGTGCAGGTTTGATCCCTGACCCAGGAACTTCCCCATGCCCTGCACAGCCAAAAAAAAAAAAAAAAAAAAAACCCAAACAGAATATTTTGTTCATCATGGATTTTTTGCAGTAATTTAGATTTTTAAAAAACAAATACTGCATCAAAATACAGTTTTTTTTTTTTTGCTCTTTAGGGCCATACCTGCAGCATATGGAAGTTTCCAGGTTAGGAGCTGAATTGGAGCTTCAGATGCCAGCCTACACCACAGCTCACTGAAATGCCAGATCCAAGATCCTTAACCCACTGAGCAAGGCCAGGGATTGAACCCTCATCCTCATGGATACTAGTCGGATTCTTAACCTGCTGAGCCACAGCAAGAACTCCAAATACAATTTTTCTTGATTACTGGCTGCACCAGGACCCTGGCTTCTGGCTCTTGACTCCTGGCTCCCAGCATGCAGACACCTTCTTCTGTTTGCCCCTCAAACTGAAGCCTCACTGGGGACCTTGCATGCCCTGCCTGGGCCTCCAGCTGCTGTTTACTCAGCTAGGTGTGGGCTCTGCCTGGCTCCCAGTCTGCTGTTTGCACAGTAAATGTCACTCAGTCTGTTCCCCCAATTGAGCAAGGGAACAGAGACTGAAAGGAACATTCCTTGGCTGGTTTCAGACACCTTGAGTTAAGTTTTCAGTTTCTATCTAATAAAATGCAAATCACTAATGGTGGTCCTCTCAGAAGCATCTTATCCTAAAAGCGGTAGGCCAGGCCTGGGTCCTTTCCATGTCTGTGCAACCTCCGGGAAACCAGACTGAAGTCACAGTTTGAATCTCAGCTCCACCAAGGATAGTTGCATGACCTTGGGCTTAACCTCTCAAAGCCTCATGTTCCTCCTTCGAGAAATGGAGACAATTCCTACCTTGCAGAAATAAGAGAGAGAGCAGATGCCAAGCACTTTGCACCATTCCTAGCACATGCCCCCATACTCATTAGCTAATAGTCCTTTGCTTTTTCTTTTTCTTTTCCTTTTTTTAGGGCCGCACTCATGGCATATGGAGGTTCCCAGGCTAGGGGTTGAATCAGAGCTATAGCTGTCAGCCTATGCCACAGCCACAGCAATACAGGATCCGAGCTGCATCTGCGACCTACACCACAGGTCACGGCAACGCCAAATCCTTAACCCACTGAGTGAGGCCAGGGATAGAACCCGCAACCTCATGATTCCTAGTCAGATTCGTTTCCTCTGGGCCACAACAGGAACTCCTAATGTTCCTTATAATGTCTTCTTTCATACAGCCTCATGCTGGTTTCTTTGAAAATAAGGGGAGCTTTACAAGCAAGGAGGACACAAACAAGGCTTTCTGCTCTTTGTTACTCTGATTTCCTATTACCTGGCTTCTTCCTGGAAAAAGCTTCCAAGAACTTTTAGAAACAGAGTAAACAAACAAGGGAGATTTTAATCGGTAAAACAGATGTGCAGATTACATCTTTCTCAGGAAGGCCGCTGCCTATGGCTCCAAGCAAATCCACTCAATCAGTAACTTTAACTCCCTGATCGATTTCCAACCAGCAGTTCCTGTTTTGAACTAGGATATGCAAACAAGAGCACTTACTGGAAGGGACAGTTCAGGGCCTCTCAGATTTCGTCAGCTGCCCACTCTCCCAGGAGAGCAGGTGGGACCAGTCCAGCCAGCAGCCAAGGCCTGACGGCAAACTCCACATTTCAACGTCTACAGGGCCTCTTCTTTTTGAGTTTTTTATTTCAACGGGATACACAGAAGAAATGCCAAGGAGGAAACAGGGTGGATTTACAGTTGCCAAGCCAAGTGGGGTACAGAGAAAAAAAAAACAAGATGAAGTGGAAAAGGTCAGCTAGCTCACTGTGCAAAGTGAGGAGGTGGGGGGAGAGCTACAGCGGGGCCCCAGCCTCAGCTCTCAGAACCCTGGGTTCCCACCCCGCCTCCTGACCCCAAGAGATAACCTTTCCCTGGGCCTCCAAGGGGAAGAGACAACATCGACTAAGCTCAGACACCTGGAGTCCCTTCAGGTTTCTTTAGGGAGAGAAGCAGAGCAGGGAACAGGGGAGAGTGTGTGCAGAATTTAAAGCCAAACAAGGCAAGTGTGGGCATGGGAGGGAAATCCTCCCTCTCTCTCTCCTGCCTCCATTTTTTTTTTTTTTTTAAAAAAGCTGTTTGGTTAAAACAAAAATATCAAGCAAGTCTTGAAGGGGGCTAAGGATGAGGGTAGGCAAAGGACAGGGGATGTTCTAGGAAGCTGAAATAAGTTTACAGAAATTCAGGATCCTTTTATCCACTTAGTCTCAGGAAAAGTAGCAGGTGTTAAAGGTTGAATATATATGTGTATTAGTTTCAGGTCTTTTTTAGCACCAGACGAGCTATTTACTGCATTCTAGAAGCTACAGGTGGCAAGTAGCTTCTCTAGCAGGGAGAAGGGGCAGGGGGAAACATAAAGCTCAATCCTGTGCAAACTCCTATTCATTCTTCAAGGCCCTCACAAACACTGCCTCCTCTAAGAAGCCTTTCCTATGGCCCTCGCGCCTCAGTACCACCCTTAAGAGCCGGTTACAGTTAAACTGTGTTAGAATTATTCATTGCCTCTCCCCTCTTTTAGATGCTGGTCCCTGAGAAAAGATAAAGGTGGCACAGAGTTCAGGATGAATGAATGACTTCACATCAAGGTTTTCTGGCTGCCGTTTTGATTATGATCTCTGAAAATATCAGTTTATGGCACATGGAGTCACACATTTTTAAAAAAAAACATTGAATGCAAATAGTTTAGCACAGGTAAAGGGGGAAGTTTCCTGGTGGCCTAGTGGGTTAAGGATCTGGCATTGTCACTGCTGTGGCTCTGGTCACTGCTGGGGTACAGGTTTCGTCCCTGGCCTGGGAATTCCTGCATGCTGCAGATGCAGCCAAAAAAAAAAAAAAAAAATTAGAGGAGTTCCTTTAGAAAACTGTTTTTAATCCCCCCCAAATTTTTAAGTAAAACTTAGATAATCCACTTCCTGTAAGCCTGAACAAATTTTGATGAAACACATCAGTTGAGAAATGTTTATTCCCATCCAAAGCTATTCGAGGGTGGCTATTTTCTCTTCCCCTTTCTCTGTTCCAGAATGTAAGAAAAAAAAATTTTTTTTGCCTTTTTTTAAAGGGCTGCACCCATGGCATATGGAAGTTCCCAGGCTAGGGGTCCAATCAGAGCTATAGCTCTGGCCTACACCACAGCCCAAGGATCGAACCCGCAACCTCATCGTTCCAAGTTGTATTCATTTACACTGTGCTTCTATGGAAACTCCCAGAATGCAAGAAAAATTTAGATTCACATGCCCCTTGAGTTGTACAGTCATCTGATCACCTGGAAGGACTCCTGCCCCCAGAGTGTATCTCTGGGATGTCAGAGAACTGGCACCTGTGCCAGGACGGAGCTGCCCTGGGTGGGGGTCTGAGGCTGGCGGGTGGGCACTCCAGTTACCTGCACTCTCTTCCTTGGCACCTGAGGAGGCTATCTGTGGGAAGGGAGAGCTCAGAAAGGGGTTGACCCTACTGCTGTCATTCTCCTTCAGATGCTGAGGCAAAGCCTCCCAAGTGAAGTGAAGAGGCTCAGGCCGAGATGGGCTACCCTTGTTCCCAAGGTGGGAACTAAATGCAACAAGCTCCTTGCTGTGTTCTAAGGCACTCTGCTAGGTTGCTTTCATGCACATCCTTGCCTTTTCTAGTAAAAACAAACAACAGCAAGCTTCAAGAAAGCCCCCGAAGAGATTCATGTTTTATTCCAGGTCACCCAGCAGAGCCAAGCGCTAACCCCCATCGTCCCACTCAAGTACAATGATGGGTCCCCCACCTCCTGGCTGCCCGAAAGGCTGCAGGTTGAGCAGACACAGACCATGAGGAGGGTTTTGGAAAACACAAGGTCATAAGGAGTGTTAAAAACTATTAATTTCAGAACTCTAGTCTGGAAAATACAACTCATTTTCATACGCAAAATAATTGTATTAAGTATGAACCAAGAGGGTCCCTTTTTATTTATTCATTTATTTGGCCTTGCCCCTAGCATGTGGAATTTCCCTGGCCAGGGACTGAACCAGTGCCACAGCAGTGACCTCAGTTGCTGCAAGGAAAATGCAGGATCCTTATCCCGCTGCACTACAAGAGAACTCCTAGGGTCCCTTTTTAAAACTGCAGACCGCAACCTCTTCTTTCCCAACCCCCTGCAGCCTGGCTCACCTGGTCTGTGTAGAGTGGCTCCCATAAGCCACCTGTCCTCAGGTGTGGCATAATCCAAACCCCACCCCTGGAATCTCATCAGAGGTCACGGTCTGTGTGCTGGATAAATGTTTGCAGCCCTCTGCTGGGAATGTTGTCTTAGGTCACACTGACAGAGCCTGTGCCCAGGTCCAGCCCACGTGGGGTCATGTGGGCATTTTGTTCTCTGGTTTGGGGAAGAAGCCACTGGGGAAAACTCAGCGGGTGTGCTTCACTGTGACATACCCCCTGCTTCGTGGACCCTGTCCCTGCTTGTGACCAGTGACTGAATTTTACACTTAAGACGTATTTTAAAGACTTGGACCCACCATTGTTCCACTTAGACTTCTGAGAACTATGGAAGTTCTTGGCTACCAGATATCAAAAGATGGGAGGAAAAGAGTTCCCTGGTGGCTCAATGGGTTAAGTATCCGGTATCGTCACTGCTGTGGCTCAGGCTGCAGCTGTGGCACGGAGTCAATCCCTGGCTCCTGGCACTTCCGCTTGCCACGGGTGTGGCCAAAAGAAAAAAAAAAATGGAAGGGAGAAAGACTGATGGGAAACTAGAAAGAATGCAGGAATGGCACTTGGCAGTGAGGTGGATTATCCTTGGTAACAAGCACACTTAACACACATTGCCTGCTTTCTCGGTGTCATGAGCTGTGTTTAATACATTATCTTGGAGTTCCCGTCGTGGCGCAGTGGTTAACGAATCCGACTAGGAACCATGAGGTTGCGGGTTCGATCCCTGCCCTTGCTCAGTGGGTTAACGATCCGGCGTTGCTGTGAGCTGTGGTGTAGGTTGCAGACGCGGCTCGGATCCTGCGTTGCTGTGGCTGCGGCGCAGGCCAGTGGCCACAGCTCCGATTAGACCCCTGGCCTGGGAACCTCCACATGCCGCGGGTGCGGCCATAAAATGACAAAAAAGGCAAAAAAAAAATAAATAAATAAAAATAAAAGTTAAAAAAAATACATTATCTTGGTCAATACTTGATTCTCATTTTGCTGACAGCAAAACTGAGGGTCAGAGGGGTTAAGTAACTTGTCCAAGTTTCCCTAACTAGGATGCACTGGAAAACCTGTCCAACATCTGTGCGCCACAAACCTAGGCCCCTAGTTCCCAGGTTGTAAGGACCATTTTTACAGGGTCTGAAAGTGGACGCAGCATGGTCTCTAATCTCAGTACTCTTGCAACCAATCATAATTCCACTCCCCCCCACTTCCAAAGCTTTTCTCTCCTCCTATCTCCTGTATTTACCAAACCAGAGTTTGATATATATATTTTACCCATCTGGCTCTTACAACTACATAAATTCCTGACTGTTTTCATAAAAAAATAAATAAAAATTTAAAAAACGTTTCTGAGAAAATAGAAAATGTACAGCTTGCTGTCTTTCCCTATAGGAATGTCAGATGTACAGAGTCAGCTGTAAATAAAAGGATTTTTTTTGTTTTGTTCTGTTTTGTTTTTAGGGCTGTACTCGATGCATATGGAAGTTCCCAGAGCTGCAGTGGCTGGCTTACGCCACAGCCACAGCCACACCAGATCCAAGCTGTCAGTGACCTACACCACAGCTCACAGAAACGCAGAATCCCCGACCTACTGCGACCTACTGAACAAGGAGGGGGATCGAACCTGCATCCTCATGGATAGATTTGTTTCCACTGCGCCGCAAAGAGAACTCCTGGATTTTTTTTTTTTTTTCAATGTTGATAATCCCTGGGCCATTCTTAGGATATTCAGTCTCTTACGAGCTAGGTTGAGAAAAAACTTAACAGTGTCACCTAAAGGCAAGGCCACCTCACCAAAGGGGAAGGGATTTGGTTGCTGTTATTTTGGAGTCAGCCTCTGGGTGCGTATATGTGTGGGAAGAATGAACTTGAGTAAATCTAGCTCTTCAAATAAGTGTCATTTACTGAAATTAGTCAGGAAACATTTTTGCCAAAATGTTTATACCATACGGAAGCTAAGAAATCAAAACTAAGGCAGGATCCTGGAACAGAAAACATAATGAGGGAGAAATAGTTGAAATCCAAATAAAGTCTCAAGTGCGGTCAATAGCACCGTATCAGTGTTGGCTTCTGAGTTTTTACAAATGTACCAATGGAAGTGTAGACTGATAACACTGGGGAAACTAGAACCAGGTGGGGGATGGGGGAGCGTGTGGGAATTCTTTGTACAGGCTTTGCAACTTCTCTGTCAACCTAAAATTATGCCCCCAAAAAAGTTTATTAAAAAATTTTCAAAACCACAGCATTGATATTTATACCCCCAGTACTAATGAAGGGGGCCTGCAGAGCCTGAACTCCTTTCAAGTAAGATAAAAATGTGCTTCTCTTGCCGCCTTTGAACTTTCATGTCAATGAAAGTACCAACAATGGAGAGTTTGTGCTTTCTTTAGAGACAAAGCCAAATGTTGAGCCATTTACTGCTCTGGGTCAATGCCAACTACAAAAGAGAGTCCTGCAATATCTTCTTACTTTGCAAACAAACCTTTTCCTTTTGTTGCTGTGCCCTTTTAGGCTTTGTTTAATTTACTGAGCAAATGAACTGTAGCGTTTTGCAGAAGCCAAAGGAGTATTAAATTTCTTAGAACCCTAATACACACAAAAGAACTTCAAGAAGTGTTATAACTCTTCTCCAGAAAGGGGTGGGCAGCCGCAGAATTGAAGGAAACATCCGTCCACATGACCAGGAGGATTTCCTGCCCACATCTTTGGCATCTCAATGTTACTCAAACAGTTCATAGACATCCGCCTTTAAAAAACATACTCATGAAATTAAAAGTACTAGAATCACTAGTCCTAGCAAACTAAGTAAATTCATCCATTTCTTAAGGATAATGAATACCTGGACACCTAGAGCATGTTCTTAGTTGTGACAAATGTACAAATGTCATGTAAAAGGACAGCATTAGGGGACACTGGAACTGGGTGAGGGGTATACATAGCACATACAGCTCCAACCTCTACATATATGTAGGATCCAACCTCCAGATCCTTGACCCACTGAGTGAGGCCAGGGATCGAAACTGTGTCCTCATGGATACTAGTCAGATTTGTTTCCACTGAGCCACAACGGGAACTCCTCCTCTTCCATTTTCATTGGTGTTTAGAACAATGAGCAATGTAGAGCTTTCTTGCTAGAATTTACCTTTTGACTACAGCATGGAAGCCAATAAAAAAGACACCAGGCAAAGGTATGGGACACATGAGTCTTTAAGAGTGAGTGTCAAAATAATGGCATCAGAGTTTCCTGGTTGTCTGGCAGTTGGGGATTTGGTGTTGTAACTGCTATGGCATGGGTTTAGTCCTTGACCTGGGAATTTCTGCATGCTATAGATGTGGCAAAAAGAGAAAAAAAAATCATGGCATCAAGGAATTAGGAATCCTGAATTCCCTTCCCATTCTTCTCTTGCACCATTTAAAAATCTATTTAGTCAGTAAACAGGGAGATCACAAAGATGACTCAGGTGCAGTCCCCACCTTCAAGGAGCTTACGGTCCAAGCAGGTGAACTTGTACTGCCAAGTGTCACAGATGTGTTGCTGAAAGTCTGTGCAGGTGCACAATGGGGTGATGTTTGACACGTTTAGAGCAATGGTCCTCAAATGAGGGAGATCTTGGCTCCCACGGGACATCTGGAAATGTCTTGTGACCATTTTCGTTGTCACATCTGGGAAGAGTGGGAGTGCTACCGACATCTAACGGGTAGAGAGACCTAGGATGCCACTAAATTCTACAATGCCCAGGACAGCCACCCACCCCACAACAAAGAACTGTTTAGTCCCAAGTGTCATTAATGCTGAGGTTGAGAAACGATGGTTTAAACCAAGAGAAGAACAGGGGTTTCCTGGGCACAGTCCAGGCAAAGGACATTCCAAGAAAATGGTCGGACTGGAGTAGGGGATACACAGATAAGCAGGAAAAGTAATTTGATAGCCTTAAGCTGACTCTTCTCTTCCTTCGAACCTCAGTTTTTCCAGCCCCACAATAGCGATGCTATAATGCTAAATGACTCATCTCTTTTGGTATCAGAAGAAAATGCCACTGGTAAAAATTATGTCTGTGGGACCCACTTACTTCCAGTTGCTGTACTTAAGCATAGTTGTTCCTCAGTGGTACCACTAGCCCATTCATGAGAAAAACAAAGACAGTATTTAGAAAATCTAACTTAGGGCATTGTGGTAGGTAAGTTCCCGTAAAAGTGATAACTGTGTTGTATGGCATGTAATATACACTGAGCTGCCATGATATTTTTCTTTCTCATGGAACTTGGGATCTAGAAGTGGGCAGTCCACAGTTAAGTCAGGGCTTGATATTCATTCCGTGATGCCATCAGGAACCCAGACTCCTCTTTCCCCTCTGACAGCCTTAGCTTGTGGCCTCTTTCCTCATGCTTGCAAGATGGCTGCTGAACCTTCTCCATCTTTCCAACTTTCATCAGTATTCCAGGCAAGAAGCAGCATTGCCTGGGGGAAAGGCAATAGGCGAAAGGCATCCCAGTAGAGTCCTCTCCATTTAACAGACTTTCCTGGGATGCTCTTTGCCTAGAACTTCCATTTACACGTTGGCCTGAACTTCATTCCACAGCTACTCATAGCTTCAAGGGAGTCCAGAAAATGAGTGCTTTCAACGAGGCACTCTGAACAAAATTATTTTTTTAATAAGGAAGATAAGTAGAATGGAGGCTATGTAACTAGAAATATTGCCTTAGACCTTAAATTGAGCACATTCCAGGCTTTAGTAATGAGTCCCAGATAGACCAACCTTGTGCTGAATTCTACTTTCAAGAAAATGGCATCATGTAGCAATCTTTCAGAGTAATTCAAAAGATGTTCTGTGAGTTCTCACTGTGGCACAGTGGGTTAAGAATCTGACTCCAGTGGCTCAGGTTGCTGTGGAGGTGTGAGTTCAAGCTCCAGCCTTGTACAGTGTTTTCTGTTTTTTAAAGCATATTGTAGTTAATCTAACAGCGTAATAATCACTTTAAAATATATTTATTTATTGAATGTTTAGTATGTACTCAGCACTAAACACACAGAAGTACAACACATGCTTCTGTTTCTAATGAGCTTGTTGAAATCCAACTGGAGAAAACACAACATGAACAAATGAAAAGCTGGGTAATGATGAAAGAGCTAAATAACCACTAGCACTAGCGGTCTAAGAAAGCCTTGCATGGCTAGTGGGAATGTCAAATGATAAAACCACTTTGGAAAATGGGCAGTTTCTAAAAATGTTAAACGTACACCTGGAGTTCCTGTCGTGGCTCAGCGGCTAGCGAACCTGACCAGCATCCACAAGGATGCACATTCCATTTGTGGCCTCGCTCAGTAGGTTAAGGATCCAGCGTTGCAGTGAGCTGTGGTGTGGATTGCAGACATGGCTTATATCCCATGTTGCTGTGGCTCTGGTGTAGGCCAGTGGCTACAGCTCCAACTGGACCCCTAGCCTGGGAACCTCCATATGCCAAGGGTGATGCCCTAAAAAGACAAACAAAACATACACCTACCTCCTGATCCCACAGTTTTACCATATGCAGCATGTGAAAAACAAAACATACACCTACCTCCTGATCCCACAGTTTTACCATATGCGGCATATGACCCCAATCTAGGGGTCAAATCAGAGCTGCAGCTGCTAGCCTATGCCACAGCAACAGACACGTGACATCTGAGCCACCTCTGCAAACTACACCACAGCTCATGGCAACACCAGATTCTTATCCACCGAGTGGGGTCAGGGGGGGAACCCGCATCCTCATGGCTACAACTTGGGTTCGTTACCGCTGAGCCACAGCAAGCAGCTCAAAAATTTTTTTCACAAACATTTTTTACACAAATGCCCACAGCAGCTTTATTCACAAATGCAGAAACTTGGAAACAATTCCATTGTTCAAACCCTAAAACACATGGCCAGTCTCACTTTGCAAGAGTAAACTGGAATCAAATGTTGTGACTGTTTCTCTTTTGAAAAAGGCACGTGTTCTTGGGGGAGAGGAAGTTCTCTAGGAGATCAACTGTTAACTGCACTACTCACATCCTCTGTGTGCTCCATTGGTTGATTCTGAGAAAGGTGTATTCCTCTTCCATTGTGATTGTGGGGCTGTCATACTGACTATTTATTCTCAGTTTTTGTTTTACACATTTCAAAATTATGATACTATGTTTGTAAAATACATGACTCATAACTTGTGCCTTTAATCAACATGAAAAATCTTTCTTTATGCTTTTGTCATGCTTTTGTCATGCTTTTGTCTTAAATTCTATTTTGTCTGATACAAACATTGCTAGATATGTTTGCTTTCTGTAAATATTTGCCTGGGAAGCCACTTTCCATTCCTTTTAAAAAATTTTTGGCCACACCTGCAGCATGCAGGAAGTTCCCAGGCCGGAGATCAAACCTATGCCATAGCAGTGACAACACCAGGTCCTTAACTCTCTGAGTTACCAGGGAACTCCCAGGACAAACTTCTAAAAAAATGACTATCCAAAAAATTTCTGGGTGAGTTCCTGTTGTGGCACAGCAGAAACAAATCTGGCTAGTATCTATGAGGATGCAGGTTCAATCCCCAGCCTCACCCAGTGGGTCAGGGATCCGGTACTGCTGTGAACTGTGGTGTGGGTCACAGATGCATCTCGGATCCCAAATCGCTGTGGCTGTGGCTGGCAGCTGCAGCTTTGATTCAGCCCCTAACCTGGGAACTTCCATATGCCATGGGTGCAGTGCTAAAAAGCAAAAAAAAAAAAATTCTGGGCCTAAATTCTCTGTATATGTGTATATACTCTATGTGTGTGTGTGTGTGTATCACAATATATATCTTAGGTTCTTTTCCAAGTTATTTTAAGATATTAAATACAGTTCCTTGTACTATATAGTAAATCCCTGTTGTCTATTTTATGTATAGTAGTGTGCACCTATTAATCTCATACGGACTTTTGTCTCGATGTAATACAGTTTCTCAATGTAATATAGTTTAAAGTCTATTACTGAAAACGTTACCTTGCATAAAAATATACACATTGCATAAAAATACACACATTTAGGTACTGAAAACTTCAAACCATAGAAAAGATATTCTGCATGGAGCTATCATAACAAAATCAGCACACATTTGATAATTTTAATTTTGTTTTTTTTTTGCTACTGCAGTTGACAATGCCAAAATCTTAACCTGCTGAATCACAAGAGAACTCCAATTTTTTTTTTTTTTTTTTGGGCCACAGGTGTGGCATATGGAAGTTCCAGGTTAAGGTTTAAATTAGAGCTGCAGCTGCCAGCGTAGGCCACAGCCACAGCAACACCGGATTCGAGCCACATCTGTGGACCTACACCACAGCTCATGGTAACACTGGCTCCTTAAGCCACAGCAGGGCCAGGGATTGAACCCGCATCCTCATTGGGTACTAGTTGGGTTTGTTTCTGCTGAGCCACAATAAGAATTCCTCTAAAGTTTTTTCTTTTTTTTTTTTTTTTGCCTTATCTAGGGCCACACCCGCGGCATGTGGAGGTTCCCAGGCTAGGGGTCTAACAGGAGCTGTAGCTGCCGGCCTTCGCCACTGCAACGCAGGATCCAAGCTGCGTCTGCAACCTACACCACAGCTTACGGCAACGCCGGATCCTTAACCCACTGAGCAAGGCCAGGGATTGAACCTGTAACCTCATGGTTCCTAGTCGGATTCATTAACCACTGAGCCACGACGGGAACTCCAAGAACTCCTCTAAAATTTGATAAAATTGATCAAAATAATACATATTTTCCACATTTTGATAAATAATTATCTGAGTAAAATGATATTGGAAATATATTTTTTGCATCATGTATTAGGGGATTAATAGTACTTATTGCTAGTACTTACTTTTTTAAAAAAAAAAAACTACCCCAAGGAGTTCCCCAGTGGCTCAGCAGGTTAAGGATCCAGTGCTGTTGCTGCTGTGGCTTGGCTGCTGCTGTAGTGTGGGTTTGCTCCATGGCCTGGGAACTTCCTCATGCCACAGAACGCCAAAAAAATAGTACCCCAAAACGTTGTTCATATAATCAAATGGATGTGGAAGGAAGGCATTTTGTTATAACAATGTCCTCCAATTGTTTGAACATCTTTTGCGTGAGAAGCCAAGTCACATAATGATCTATCATTAAAAATTATTGAAGTTTCTGATGATTTTTGTACACCTATAATTGTAATAAAATTCATTAAGCAATGGAAAAAATAAAATTAAAAAAAATTATTGAAGTCTCAGCTGAAAACTCAATTTTGTCTCCCATCAATTTTGTTGAACACAAAGAATTAGAACCAATGGAAAGGGATTTGACACTCAGTGATGAGAGCCATTGCCTTTCTCCATCTCATCAACAAATGCAAGACTGGTCTACATTTGTTCAGAGCCCCAGAGGTTTTTCTACCTCAGCACAGTGTACCTTGGGAAGGTTAAGAATGAATGAAGAGGAGTTCCCTTCGTGGCTCAGTGGTTAACAAATCCGACTAAGAACCATGAGGTTGCGGGTTCAATCCCTGGCCTTGCTCAGTGGGTTAAGGATCCGGCGTTGCCGTGAGCTGTGGTGTAGGTCGCAGACGCGGCTCGGATCCCGCGTTGCTGTGGCTGTGGCGAAAGCTGGCAGCTACCGCTCCTGTTAGACCTCTAGCCTGGGAACCTCCATATGCCACGGGTGTGGCTCTACATAAAGGCAAAAAGACCAAAAAAAAAAAAAAATGAATGAATGAAGAGTGCTAGAACGGTGACTGTGAAAAAGAGAGGTGGGAAAGGGAATCAGCAGCCACCTGTGGTCAGTGACTACAGTATCAGACAGAGCAGTTCTTGCACTTAGTTTCAGATTGCTCCAGAGTTTTCTGTAGTTGCTCCCTCCCCACGGCCCCCATGGCATAAGGAGTTCCTGGGCCAGGGATCAGATCTAAGTTGAAGCTGCAGCCTATGCCACAGCTGTGGCAATGCCAGATCCTTTAACCAACTGTGCTGTGCCAGGAACGGAACTGCATCTGGTGCTCCAGAGATGCTGCTGATTCTATTGTGTCACGGTGGGAACTCCTGTGTGGTTTTTTTTTTTTTTACATTGACCTTTTTGTACACTTAGTGTTCTGTTTCTTGCATTCACAACAACTAAGAACTTCGTATCTTAAGTACTTTAAAGCTCTTATTACAAGTGCCTCATAAGTGTTTTAAAATATTCACGGGGAGTTCCTGTCGTGGCGCAGTGGAAACGAATCTGACTAGGAACCGTGAGGATGGGGGTTCAATCTCTGGCCTTGCTCAGTGTGTTAAGGATCCACTGTTGCCGTGAGCTGTGGTGTAGGTCGCAGAAGCAGCTCAAATCTGGCATTGCTGTGGCTCTGGCATAGGCCGGCAGCATCAGCTCAGAGTAGACCCCTAGCCTGGGAACCTCCATATGTGGGGAGTATGGCCCTAAAAAGACAAAAAAAAAAAAAAAAAATTCATGGTATCTGATGCAAGAATTAGCAGAGTAATTTTACAGAGGGGATATAAAATCGTTCAAAGGTTTGGATTTGAGTGCTCACAACTCCATGGACAGCAACCCGCAATGGGTCAAATTACTGTTTTTGAGTATGATATCACGTTTATCAAAAAGATAAAGGTCTTGGAGTTCTCTTGTGGTGTAGCAGGTTAAGGATCCGGTGTTGTCACTGCAGCTGCTTGGTTCATTGCTGTGGCATGGGTTCGATCCCTGGCCCAGGAACTTCCACATGCCACAGGTACCACCAAAAAAAAAAAAAGAAAAAAAAGATAAAAGCCTTGAAAACAAAGCTGGGGTAGTCAGTTCTAACATTCTATTTCTACCTCCTTAACTAACACTAAAATGCAATCCATCAGCCTTTTCTCCTCTACCCCAGTATCTTGTGCCTTCTCCACAAGGTAACTCATTTACATCATGCTGGACTAATACAGGCATCCTGCATTTTCTTTTATGTCTAAATGATTTAAATTTCTTTTCATTTCACTGAGATTTCATACACAGTGCCAGACATTCTTTTGGCATTCACAAATCTTAAATACAAGGCTGCATGACAATTACTCGACTTCCCTCAGAACCCCTTACAGCTTTCCACGGTCCTTTAACAAAAAATGTGTAGGAAAAAACCAGAAGGTATCCCAAAGAATTCTCCCAAATAGTCTCGGGACCAGGAGTGAGTCTCATCGCCACAGGCACCTTGGGACTCAGCTGACTCAAGGCTCTTGAGAATTAAAACGGAGACAGGCTTCTTTGTTCTGAAGTCTCTGATCAGCCCCAGCCTCTCTTCCAGACCACAGAAGTAGCCTGTGCTCAGGGCATCCTGAGCTGTGCCAAGCTCCATTTAAATAAAGTCACTGATTTCACTCTGCCAATTTGGAGGAAGGAAATACTGAAGACTCACTGACCAGCCCAGAGAATGACAGAGACTGTGCCCCTTGACTGAATTGCTTTCATTCCTTCTTCCCATCCCGTTTCCTCCCCACCAAAATATAAGTGAAGAACTAACCTGACTTAATAACACTGAAGAATTACCTGGTACCATTCTCTTTTCACTTTTTGCATATCTTCTAAGCACCAGCTATGAGATTTACTTATCTTTGTGTCCCTAGAACTTAGAACAGTACTAAGCACAGAGGAAGCAATAACTACTTGTTAAAGAAATTATTGCAGTAACTACTTGTTAAAGAAAGTGATTGCTTTGTCATTCTAGGGAACTTAACATTTTGTAATTTGCTTCAAAAAGTGAAAATGCCTTTGTGGGGTGTTTCCTTGGGTTTCTCCATTTTAATATTCCTGTGTCTTAACTGGTCTCTAGCTACAGTTTGAAGGCCTCTCTTTCACAAGTGCTGCTACAGGCAGGCGGGAGCCCTGAACCTTCCCTCATCTTTTATACGTGGAAACATTTTATTTTCATTAAAAATAAGTAAATAATATGTACACTCAGTAGACAACTTAGAAGTTTTATATATATATATATACATACACACACACACATATTCCCGCCACTCGGAGAGAACACCTATAATTTAAGATTTCATTATGAGTTAAACCTAATTTTTATTTTTGCTTTTTTTTTTAAGAGCTGCACCTGTGGCATATGGAAGTTTCCACGCTAGGGGCTGAATCGGAGCTGCAGCTATAGGCCTACACCACAGCCACAGCAACACCAGACCCAGCTGCATCTGCAACCTACCACACAGCTTGTGGCAACACACAGATCCTTAACCCACTGAGCTAGACCAGGGATCAAACCCACACACATCCTCATAAGGACAACGTCCTTAACCCGCTAAGCCACAATGGGAATTCCTAAACCCAGTTTTAAAGTGCTTGAGCTCATTTCCTGAAGACTTATGACGCAGAATTTTTTTGCACGCTTTTTTCTTACCCAAGGGCCGATTCGAGCTGTCTCTCGATTTTCCACTCCAGGCCCTAAGTGGGAATGAGGTACAATTCTGTCAGATGGGGTAAAAACCTGTTAGTCTTGGTAAAAATTCGTCAGTATGGAAATCTCTCGGTTTGAAATTAAACTCGTCATTCCGGGTGAAAATGCATCAGCCTTGGGGGAGAAAACCATTTACTGAAGAAACTCCGTCCGGCTCCGGACTCTTCCTCACCACCTAGGGGCTCTCCACAACCCAGCCCTCCAGTACCCTGCACCCGTCCGCCACCGAGCGACGCCTACCGGTCAGTCCCGCGAAAAAAGCCCTCGGCGTGCCCTGTCCAGGACCGCGGATGCCACGCTGGACGCCCTGGCACCGCCCCCTCCGGATCCATCGGACCAATAGGCGCCGAGATATGCTTGCGTCACACGGAGCTGGCCAATCGTGAAGGGCCACGATCCTAGAAAGGCCGGGCACTGGGGGTCCGGCCCGCTGGGTGGCGGCGGCGCGCACAGGCGTAGACACGCTCCGGCCATGGTGGTGGTGGCAGCCGCGCAGAGCCCGGCCGCTGGGGCCGCCAAAGTACTGCTTCTGTCCGGGAAGCCCGCCGCCGCCGCCGCCGCCGGAGCCCCGGCCGGCCGGGCTCTGCCTATTATGGTGCCGGGCCAGCGAGGGGCCGGCCCGGAGGCGGCAGGTGGGGGGCCGCCCCAGACGCGCAAGAGACAGCGCCTTACGCACCTGAGCCCCGAAGAGAAAGCGTTACGGAGGTGGGCGAGGGTCGGGGGTGTGGGAGCGAATCCAAAGGCCGGGTTCTGGGGCCGGGTTCAGGGGTCCGGGGCCGGGAACCGACCACCCGCCACGGTCGGTCTCCGGCGGTCTGCAGGCTGCCAAGCGCCAGCGTGGCGTGGGGGCGGGGCAGGGGCAGGAAGTCTGGACAGGCCGCTCGACCGCGCTGGGTGGAGCCCATGGCTGAGTAGGCCTTTTTTTATTAATTTCTTTTCTATCTCATTAGAGATGACTACAGCTGGGTCTGTGAGCACTTGGGTTCTGGGCCCTCTCGCTGTGTGACCACAAATCCGTTGTTAAGCTTCTCTGAATTTGGGCTGTAACATGGAGTCGATTGATTTACCTGCTTTTTGGAGGCGCACGGGGCTGAAATGACAGCTGTTGAAGGGGCTGTGAGCGCTAGAAGGCTCACTAGTCAAACTCAGTCTCTGCGTCTTTAAAATACCTACCTTCTGAGGTCGTTGGGGAAATAGAGAAATGTCCCATTTACATAGTCCTCCTTAAATGTTAGTTCTTTTATGATTTGTGTGCATTTTGTGATTAAGTGCTTCTCGAGCCGACCGGCCTCAGCACCAGGGCTAAAATCGCCTCAGCCTTTCCCTTATCTGTGATGAGTTTGCGGAGGGAGGGTTTATGTCAGCGGCATTGCAACCCACATTAGATTTAATCAGTCCAGGTTGAGTCCTGTTTGAGGGAGTCAGGAAGCAGCAGGGGAGAAGAAAGGGGAGTAGGAGATATCTTATGACGCAAGGTGAATATTTGTGTCCAGCCTCTGTACTGTGGCCCGGATAAGACTGAGGTGGATGATGCAATGCGGGGCGAATAAACCAGGTCTTCAAGCTAGATCCACAGAAGGCTAATTTTCCGGTTTTGTTTTATTGAGGGGTGGAGTCTGACGTGTATTTTACCATTATTCTGTCTTATGCTAGTTAAAATGAAAGCACCAGCTGGCCAGGTTTTCAAATAAAGATATGAATAGGGTTTTAGTTGAGTCAGTGTGGTATGTCTCTTTCTGTTCTCAGGAAACTGAAAAACAGAGTAGCAGCTCAGACTGCCAGAGACCGAAAGAAAGCTCGAATGAGTGAGCTGGAACAACAAGTGGTAGATTTGGAAGAAGAGGTAAAAATACTTAAGGCAAACCTCTTATCTTTTATCCATTGTGTGTATCTTTATCATTGTGTGTATCTTGGTTGAATGGTCTCTTCTTTGCAACAACTGCCTTGAGTTGTGTCATCCCCTTTAGAATACAAGTGGACAGCCAATTAAAACTTACTCTAATCTAAATGAGGGTAGATAGGTAGTTGATTAAGTGTGAAGCTTGAGAGCACAGTAATGGACCCTCTAGCATTTGGTGCTAGATCTGAGTTGATGAATTACAACATTACAACAGTCTTCTGTTAGTTAGTACTAAGTAGTAAAAGCAGATAGGCAATCATTACCTAAACTTGAGAACTTTCCTGTCTTGGCCAAAAGTCCACCAACGGTTCCCTTCCCCGTTAGGGTCCATTTATTACCTAAACCTAAATTGCCAGTTACACATCTTGAATACTAAGGAGTGTTTGTGGTGTTCTTTTTTTTTTCTTTTTTAACATTTGTTAATTTTACAGTCCACCACTACCGTTTTTATTACTAGTTTGAGACAGGATTTTGCCGGGGCAGGGGGGTGGCGAATCTGCGTCATATGGAAGTTCCCAGGCTAGGAGTCAAATCAGAGCTGCAGTTGCCAGCCTACACCACAGCCACGGCCACAGCCACAGCCACCTCCACAACCTACACCACAGCTCATGGTCAGTGCCAGATCCTTAACCCACTGATCGAGGCCAGGGATCAAACTCTTGTTCTCATAGATACTAGTCAGATTTGTTACTGCTGAGCCACGATGGGAACTCCCTCGAGATAGGATTTTTTAAAACATTCTATTTAAATTAAAGCTGCAAGTTACCCTTGCTGAGGTCTGTATTAGTATTTGGGGGCATTGTGTTAAAGGTGACCCCATGAGGTAGCATTCTTTTTGTTTGTTTTTTGTTTTGTTTTTGACAACACCTGCAGCACACAGGAGTTCCCAGGCCAGGGATCAAACCCATGCCTCAGCTGTAACCAGAATCAGCAGCAATACCCGGTCCCCAAACCACTGGGTCAAAAGGGAACTCCAAGATGGCACTACTTAAATAGCTGAATTTTCATCGACCTTCTAATACCTGCTGTGAACAGCTGCATATAAGCATAGAGTTTTCTGAAAGATCCAGGAGAAGGAAGGGAAATCTATTTAACAGTATTGAAATTTTTTGGGTGTATTTTTTTTTTTGTGGCCTTGTCCACGGCATGTAGAAGTTCCTAGGCCAGGGACTGAACCTGAACCACAGCAGTGACAATGTGGATCCTTAACCTGCTGAACCATAGAGGAAACTCCTGCCAGGTGGATTCTTAAATGAAAGAATTAGATGTTTTAATAACCTCTTCTGAACAATTTTCCAGAACCAAAAGCTTTTGCTAGAAAATCAGCTTTTACGAGAGAAAACACATGGCCTTGTAGTTGAGAACCAGGAGTTAAGACAGCGCTTGGGGATGGATTCCTTAGTTACTGAAGAGGAGGCAGAGACCAAGGTAAGTCATGGCTTTATTATGGTTTTTAGTGACATGACCTCTTTCTTTAATGATATTCATTTTTCAAGAGTGTAGTAAATAGTACTAAGTCCTAATAATTAAAAGAAGTTACATAGTTCTCTAAGAGCAAGTACTAACATATGCTGATCAGCAACAAGGTGTATCTACCCTGCCAGCCTTGAGGAGAACCTGGATAAGAGAGCCAGACAGATCTGACTTTGAATGCTATCAAAATCATAGTAGTTCTTAGATGAATATGAATGAGAAGAGAAGGAATTCGTTGTGATAATGACACCTTTCTGATAGAGGGGTGATGTATGGATTTTAATCTGATTCATGGCAGATTTAGTGATAACATGTAAGATGGTCTAAGGTTGACAGTAGCCCAGTTCTACTCTGTGAAGGTAATGTTTGACACAAACTTGTTTAAAAATTACTGTCCAAAAAGGTTCCGGGACTAATTTCACTATAGAACTTTTATTGCTAGAAACATTGTTCTTGTTGAGAATATGATTGAGATATTATTTAAGAATATTAGTGCTGCCTGAATCTTTGCTGGGGGAAGAAAAATGTTCCATTGTACAGACAATCACAATGAAAAGTTCACCCTACCTCCTTTTTCTGATCTCTTCTTGAAGAGGGCTCAAGAAAATGGAAATAACAAAAGTTCAAGGGAAAGATTTCAGCTCTATAATTTTTTAGCTTTTCTGAAAGTCGAGAATCACAGCTACCTGGTAAGCATTTTCTAGGGGACTCTTCAGCTGTTTCAACTTATTCGCATTGGTCTTTCCTCCCAGGGGAATGGAGCGGGGCCGGTGGCCGGGTCTGCTGAGTCCGCAGCACTCAGACTACGTGCACCTCTGCAGCAGGTGCAGGCCCAGTTGTCACCCCTCCAGAACATCTCCCCATGGATTCTGACGGTGTTGACTCTTCAGACTCTGAGGTAGGGCTTATTCAGATTTACTGAAGAACTGTATAACTACTGAATTCCATCTATATGATACCTGACTTCCCTAACCAGATGGATGAGGGCATAGTGTTAGTTTTGGTTGAGTTAGAGATGAATATTGACTGCCTTCCTATTTCCAGATGGTTTAGGACACGGGGTGAGGTATAAATAAATGAATCTGATGGGTCCCAGAGCTCATCCTATAACCGGATGATTACATTATGGAACCTAGTACTAAGGTTGACTGTTTGTACATTCTAATAGTTGAACTCCATTTCATTTTTGCCTTTTACAGTCTGATATCCTCTTGGGCATTCTGTTCAACTTGGACCCAGTCATGTTCTTCAGATGTCCTTCCCCAGAGTCTGCCAGCCTGGAGCAGCTCCCGGAAGTCGACCCAGAAGGATCCAGTTCCTTACCAGCCTCCCCTTCTTCATCACTGGGGACGTCACCAGCCAAGCTGGAAGCCATTAATGAACTGATTCGTTTTGATCATGTATATACAAAGCCCCTAGTCTTAGAGATACCCTCTGAGACAGAGAGCCAAGCTGGTGTGGTAGTGAAAATTGAGGAAGCACCTTCCAGCCCCTCAGAGAAAGATCACCCTGAATTCACTGTCTCAGTGAAAGAAGAACTTGTTGAAGATGACTTCATTCCAGAGCTGGGTATCTCAGATCTGCTTTCAACCAGCCACTGCCTAAAGCCATCTTCCTGCCTATTGGATGCTTATAGTGACTGTAGCTATGAGGGCTCCCCTTCTCCCCTAAGTGACATGTCCTCTCTGCTTGGTGTAGACCATTCGTGGGAGGACACTTTTGCCAGTGAACTCTTTCCCCAGCTGATTAGTGTCTAAGGAGTGATCAGTACCATTGCCCTTTTTTTTGGCTATTCCACTGCCTGGGGGATAGCACAGAAGCCTGTGCTTCATTCAGAAAGCCAAAATAGAGGGTGTACAGTCCTAGAGTATTCCTCTAATGTGTTTGTTCAAACCTCATAGGTCACCCCAAGTATTGTCTTTTGACATTTAGCAGTCTAGGATATGCAGATTTTTACTATATTCCAGAATTATGGCTTCTGAGGTACCTTTATCTTAAGGGCAGTGGTTGCCCTAAAATACTTGGGTAAGGATCATTGGACAAGTGTCAGATGTGGAATTAATGAATGGCCCTTTATCATTTCTCTTCCCCCATTCTTGGCATCCCAGGCTTGCCTCTGATTTTAGGTCCTTTAGTTTGCTTCTGCAAGCAGAGAGAATGCCTACCTGAGGGGGCTCCTTTTCCCTCATGTACAGTTCAAGTAAAGATCAAGAATCTTTTTGTGAAATTACTGAAATTTACTATGTAAATGATGGAATCTTTCCCAGCTAGTGTAACTTTTGGAAGGTGCTTTCTCCATTTATTTAAAATTTCCTGTGCAATTAAAAAGTACAGTACAGTCTGTTCTTTGATTCCTTCTTGAATCTCAGGGTGTTTCACTGTTGGCCGTGGTACTGATTTATGCAACTTCAGTGAGCATGCCCCTTTTTCTGGGCGGGGGTGGGGGGTGGGGTGGCGTGCTTGCAGCATGCAGAAATTGCTGGTCAGGGATCAAACCCAAGCCACAGCAGTGACTACACCGGATCCTTAACCCACTGTGCCACAAAACCCCAGCATGCCACTTTTTAAAGTGACTGAAAGCTTTTATGCCTTAATTACTGTCTGCTTCAGTTCCTGGCTATCATAAGTAATACACCCGGAGCAGTTACTGTATTTGTAAAACAGTGTCTTTAACCTACTTCTATAGCTTATGGCAGAGCTAGAACTTGTAACAAGTGTTCCACTGTATCTTATGTTAGAGAAGGACATGCCATTAAATAGCAGTATTCTTTTGCCTTTATAGCAATTCAGAGCACTTTTAGACTCAAACTCTGTGGGGTTCAGCTCTGCCACCAGTTAGCTGAGTACCCCTGGACATAAAATATCACTTATTTGCTCATCTATAAGTATCTCTAAAGATTGCTAGAGGAGTCAAATAAATGATGCATTATAAGCACTTAGTATATGCCAGGCACCATCCCAATCACTCAAAAGTTCACTATTATCTTCTAATCCTCTCTGGAAGGGTTCTAATCTCTGAATTATACAGTCTAGAAAGTGTTTCACAAAAGAATGAACCTATTCAAGAAAACATCCTAGAGACACTGCAACCCCCAAACTAGACTTGATAACATCATCCCTGGTGCATCTTTTCCTTGGACTCTGCTTACAGTTATTGAAGGAGTTCCCTAATTTATAGAAGTGATCTCACCCATGCTAGCATTCTGTGCCAGTATTTGTTGACTACCTCTGAGATCAGTTTAGGTGGATTCAAAGAATCCCAAGCAGTAAGGCAAAGCAGGCTGTAGTTTGGGACACCGAAAAGGGAATGCCTTGGGTGTGTTCACAAGCATTTTGTAGGCAAGTTAAGTTCCCCGGAAGCTAAAGCCAAAGCCCAGTCTTAGTGCTTGGCAATGCAAAGTTGTTTAAGTTCTGAAGTTTCTGTTTTGTAAGTGTCCCCATGATTTAAAAACCTTGATCACCTGATTTTTTAGAACTGAAAACTTAAGTGTGCTGAGAATCTGTTTAGGGATTGTATAGGCAGATGTAATTACAGATACATTTTTGCTTCCATCATAATAAAACAAGCATCTCAAGACTGGGGCTCAAGTAATTTACATTCAGGACATCACATGAAAGAGACAAGCTGGGAGTTCCTGTCGTGGCTCGGCGGTTAGGGAACCCAACCAGCATCCATGAGGACATGGGTTTGATCCCTGGCCTCGCTCGGTGGGTTAAGGATCTGGCATTGCCGTGAGCTGTGGTGTAGGTCACAGTTGTAGCTCAGATCCGCATTGCTATAGCTGTGGCAATAGGCTGCCGGCTAGAGTTCCGACTGGACCCCTAGCCTGGGAACCTCCATGCACTGCGGGTGCAGCCCTAAAAGAAAAAAAAAAAAGACAAGCCAGGATGACACACAAAACGACCTGTATAGATTTTTCCAGTTCTCATTTCCTGTAGATGGGTGAAAATTACTAAACAATATGCTCAGACTTGAGAAAGCACCTGATGTTCAAAGATACCTTAACAATGAAACACTAAATTGAATGGTTGGAAATAAAAGTTAAGATCTTTCCCTGTAAGGCCTGAAAACAATTTCCCTGGACTTTGTAACACTAAGAGGTACTTCCTTGCTTTGCTACTAGGTATGCTCTGGAGCAAAGCAAGGATAGTACTGTAGGCAGAGGTAATACCGCCTACTTCCAGGAATATTTTATGGCATCAGTTAAATGCTGATAGGACTCCAAATAATTAAATCTTTACTCTGTGATTTCTAAAGTTCATTAAGGGACAGGAAGACTGGCTTGTTTTCGCACTAGCCAGTTGCTGAAAGAACATCCTTGTTTTACTGGTGCTGTAGTTTAACACTATCCTAACCGTATGCAACTCAGCTCTCAAGTGCCACTGGTAGAATACTTGAACCCAACTGATGCATACAGATCTATATTCTCTCAAGTTTAAAGTTACACTGCTGGAGTTCCCATCGTGCCGCAGTGGTTAATGAATCTGACTAGGAACCATGAAGTTGTGGGTTCGATCCCTGGCCTTGCTCAGGTTAACGATCCGGCGTTGCTGTGAGCTGTGGTGTAGGTCATGGCACAACCACAGGATCCAAGTTGCATACGCGGCTTGGATCCTGAATTGCTGTGGCTGTGGCGTAGGCCAGAAGCTACAGCTCCAATTCAACCCCTAGCCTGGGAACCTCCATATGCCATGGGTATGGCCCTAGAATGACACACACACAAAAAGTTACGCTACCTAAACCACACCTTATTCAATGAAATCTAGACATTTTATTTTATTTTTTATTTTTTTTGCCTTTTGTCATTTTATGGCCGCGGGTTTATAGCCGCACCCGCGGCATGTGGAGGTTCCCAGGCTAGGGGGTCTAATTGGAGCTGTGGCCACTGGCCTGCGCCGCAGCCACAGCAACGCAGGATCCGAGCCGCGTCTGCAACCTACACCACAGCTCACGGCAACGCCGGATCCTTAACCCACTGAGCAAGGGCAGGGATCGAACCCGCAACCTCGTGGTTCCTAGTCGGATTCGTTAACCACTGCGCCACGACGGGAACTCCTAGACATTTTAAATATTGCTATAAAAAGACTGTAAAACAAATAGTCAAGTGGTAAAGAAACCTGGACCTGGTGAATTGGCTTATACTATTGTCACCATCTACTTAGACTCCAAATCTGTAAAAATAGATAACTTTTACCTGTGATTTCCAAATTTTGGTGGAAAAACAGTATCTTTAGCTTTCTGTAACTGCAACTCAAACTCTGCCTGCCCACAAATCAGGGATCCACATTTATCATATAACGGTTGAAATATGTAGGCAATACTGCCACCCAGTGACCTGTCAACTCTTGAACGACCATGTAACTGAACATTAAAGGAATTTTTCTATTCCGTTTTTTAAAAGTTCCAAACCTGTAAAAAACAACAGAAATGTGCATACTGTATACCATTTCAACTCCATTCGGGAACTTTTTTCTTTTTTGTCTTTTTAGGGCCGCACCTTCAGCATATGGAGGTTCCAGGCCTAGGGGTCAAATCAGAACTGTAGCTGCTGCCTACGCCACAGCCATAGATAGCAATGTGGGACCTGAGCTGCGTCTGTGACCTACACCACAGATCATAGTAATGCCAGATCCTTAACCCACTGAGCGAGGCCAGGGATGGAGCATGCGTCCTCATGGATATAAGTCAGGTTCATTTCCGATGAGCCACGATGGGTACTCCTGGAACATTTTTTTAAGACACCATCCCCACTGCCAATAAATGTTGACAGACACCAGCAGTGACTTGCTAACTGGCATGGAAATTTCTATGGGTTTTATGGGAGTTCCCATCATGATGCAGTGGAAACGAATCCTACTAGTAAACCGAGGTTGTGGGTTGGATTCCTGGCCTCACTCAGTGAGTTAACGATCTGACGTTGCCATGAACTGTGGTGTATGTCTCAGACGCAGCTCAGATCCCAAGTTGCTGTGGCTGTGGCATAGGCCGGCAGCTGTACCTCCAATTGGACCCCTAGCCTGGGAACCTCCATATGCCACAAGTGTGGCCCTAAAATGCAAAAAAACATACCAAATAAAAAAATTCTATGGGTTTTAAAACGGCAAAACATGGTCTGCCTATTTTGGAAATAGCTAATTCATTTATAAAACTTACCTTTAATCCAACATAACTATTTGTTTAGAATAAACTTAAGTCTGTCACTGATAATGAATGCTGCATGCTGCTTCAATACAATTTAGAGGAGAGCCAAGAACAGACTTCATTAACTTATGGGCAGGAATACAAATATCTCAAAAAGTCCAAAACACTTAAGTTTTATTGAGAACAACAAAATACATAAACACCAGGTTCTCATTTTAAAGTAAAATTGACAGCATCTTCCAGAACTTTCCTAGTACTCTACCATTCCTATTACTATTAAACAAAACCAAGTTCCAGATCCAAAATAATTAATGAACCTGCTGGTAAACATTCTTTGCATGGTTCTAGCTCCCACCCTAGATATTTTTTTAAATTTTACATTTGCACCTTTTCAAGAATAAGTAGCAATTTTTATTTGATTAGTATCTGTGAGAACTGGACTTTCTTCATATTAATTAAAAAAACAAAATGAAACCCCACACGCCTTACTCAAACTCAGAGAAAATATACATTTGTTCATTAAAGCTCATCTGTTTAATTTTTTCTCTTCACACATTAGCGTAAGTAAGCCAATGTTTGATCCATGCTGCAAAAGCTGTACAAAATGAAAATAATTTCCTAGGGAAACTTTAAGGCAAAAGCAAAAGCCTTACTTTACAAAGGAAAAACAAAGCAGAGGCATGAGGACTATGGAGACGGCTCAGATGAATAAGCACCACAACGATGAAGAAGATTTTTATACAAACATATGCAAGATAAAGTTTAAAAAGGAGCACTGAACATCCATTTTTCCTGCAGAAATAATGATCAAGTCAGACAATATGACTCCTAAAACAACTTCCACTTGGATGTTAACAGAATCTTACTAGTTCTCGCCTGTATTCACCAGTGGTATTAAGAGCCTCGTTTTGAAGCTCTTTCCTCCTGTTCGTTGTACAGACCTTGATCTGAGGCCTGTCCAACAATCCCTATAGAAGACAATACCTGTGTGTATGGGTCCTTCTTTGGAAAACTGTCACCTCTCCTTACCCAAACACTGGGGCTAACTCTAAATTCCAGGCAGTTACTTCACGTTTCTGAGCTGTACCAGAACAAACTTTTTCAGCATAGAAATTTCTTTAAGGCTACAAACTTTATAAGTTGGTCCCATTAAACAATGACCTAAAGGCAGGAGTTTTTTTTAAACGGCATGAATCAAACACTTGCACATTTCAACAGAATACAGTTTACATTCATCTCTAAATCTGAGATTAAGAAACTATTAGCTGGTTTCCAACTGGTTTCAATACTGGTTTGAAGTTCGAATAAGTTTACTGTGTAGATATTAAATATTTTGTTTAAATATTAAACATTAAATCTTTTCCTGACTGTCCAGACAGAAATAGAGAAAGCAGGAACAACAGGTAGACGAAACAGTCCAATCAACAGACTTGTGACTTCTACGCCATCTGTAAGAAGAGGAGGGATTTCGGCATGGGCTTCAAAATTGCCTGGGAACTGGCTCCTAGAAAGTCACCTCTACCTGGCATAAACCATTTCTTCTAAACAAGGTGTCTGATTCCTACAAAGGCAAAAGAAACCCAGAAAAACAAAACAAAGAGAACTGGGGTGGTCTCTGCTGTATGATAAAAGGGGCCAGTACTATTTAGTAAGTTACAGTGGATATTCTATAGCACTAAAGGAACTCATTTTACTTTGTACTACCAAGTCCTTGCATGCAGAAGAGCTCTTCCTGAGAAATAAAAAGCTTCAGTCCTGGTTCCCCTCAGAGGACACCCTGAGCCTGGGGAAGGTCCTCAAGACGAAGACTTCTGCTAGCATGAAACTAGTCTCTACTTTGAGGCTTATGCACAATAGCTGAAGCACCAGGCAAACTGGCTAAAACTGTAAATCTCCAGGTCACTCACTGTATGTTCAGTTAATTATGCAGTCACTGTCTTGTAAATCAATATAAAAAATCTCAACTTGCTATACAGGCACAACCTTTTTTTAACTACAGAAGTTACATGCTGGGCTTGGCTGAAATAGCACTTCCTCAGGATTACCTAAGGGATGCTTCTCCCAGAGCCAATGTGAACATGTGTTACCTCATAATCTTTTAACATATCACCCAGTTATTAAGCTGTAAACATTACTGAATAGGTGGGCTTATCAATTATGTGAGGGAATCCAAGAAGCAACAGTAGCACAAGGCAAAAAGGCCTGCCTTGAAGGAAAAACTGGCATTTTCACTGCATTTTCAGAGGCAGAGAGGTGAGCCACAACCTACTGGCTATTTAATCAATATAACTACACTGAATTGACAACTAATATGTAAGTTTCAGAGCCTCTGTTAAATTTCCCAGAAAATAGGCTTAAGCTACTGTCTTTATCTTCTCAGTCATATTGTCTTCACTGCAAAGAGATCTCATATCTACAGATGAAGCTGTGGCTCAACTGTCAGGTACACTTGCAACAGGAGGAACATCCTTTCCTTTTTTTTTGCACCCACACCCAAAAGTTCCCGGGCCAGAGATCAAAACCACACCACTGCAGTGACAATGCCAGATCTTTTATCCAATGTGCCACAAGGGAATACTTCTTTTTCTTAATGCATCTTTTTCAGCTCAAGTATCTGAATATCCTCCAAATATCTGAATGATTTAGACAATACGACAGATAACTTAAGCCACTCTCACACATACAGCTTCTATACCTGACTTTGCAGAATGTAATCTCATATTCCTTTAATAAGACCCCTAGAAAACTGCTTTTCCCTTGAGACAAGTTTACTTGGCAAAAAGTTTGAATTCAAGAAATGGCTACCCAAAATGAGTCCCACCCCAAAACACAGGTGGAGATATTACACCCGTTTTAAAACTTTCAAAAGTCCCTACACTATACAAGCAACAAGGCTCATGACTGAACACGAGCCTGCTAAAGTTTCGCCAACATTAGGGTAGAAACTGGTTTCTAGAGTTCCATCTCTTCTTCTGTGCAAGCAGCTGTCTCCAAACTATTGTAAACAGGCAACCCTGTTTGCCGAGGTTCCACAAACAGTTCCGTTCTTTGAGGGAAGGCAGTGCTGGCAGATGCATGCTTAGTCTGGCTCTCTCCTGTGTAGTTCTTAGCATCTGATGATGGCTTTGGCTTATCAGAAAGGAGTTCAGGGAGAGGTTTCCAGAGCACAAGCTCCATGGAAGGACGGCTCCTAAGACATTAAAATACAGATTTTTATCAGTAATTTTACAGGAGTTCCCGTCGTGGCTCAATGGTTAACAAATCTGACTAGAAACCATGAGGTTGCGGGTTCGATCCCTGGCCTTGTTCAGTGGGTTAAGGAACCGGTGTTGCCGTGAGCTGTGGTGTAGGTTGCAGATGTAGCTCAGATCCCGCGTTGCTGTGGCAGTGGCGAAGGCTGACAGCTATAGCTCCGATTAGACCCTTAGCCTGGGAACCTCCATATGCCGCGGGTGTGGCTCAAATAAGGCAAAAAGACAAAAAAAAAAAAAAAAAATCCAAATGAATCTTTAGAAGGCCACCTGAGTACATAAAATTTTGAGTTCTGTATGTCTTTTCAACCAAACCAACTGGTTGCACTGATGCTGTGATCTGAAATATAAACATTCAGTTTGAGAAACAGGAGCCTATGATTTAACATCATAATTTTTTCTTAAATTGTGGTTAATTTTAGCACATGTGGCCTATCTTGTACTAAACCATTATAAATGAAGCACTGGCCAAACACACTAAAAATACCTCAGTACAGCTTTTACTTAGTATAGCTATGAAGTATAATGCTTTTTGGAGTAAGCCATTATCTGTGCCTATCCCCCAGCCCTCCCCATCCAGTGATGGTTTGATGGTTTCTGGGACCCAAGGGCAAGTAAAGCAAAATAAAACACAATGAAGAACACCTTTCCCACCACCCCTAACCCCTCAAAAGCTAGCTTCTGGAAAACTCAAGAGCAGAAAGTGCTATGTTTTAGGCAGGAGGACAACGTGACCTGCTGACTCTAGGCTAAACTATTTACCCACCCTCAGGGCTGGGTAGTTAATTGTAGGCTCAAGCTAGGAGGCTAATGCAAAATCCCCGTGATCGGAAGCTAAACCCATTGTGTCTAAAGGCTATGATGCCTCATCTACCTGGCATCAGTGGGCCTGGTATCCTAAAAATTTTCCGGTGTTCCCATTGTGGCTCAGCAGTAATGAACCCGACTAGTATCCATGAGGATGCGGATTCCATCCCTGGCCCTAACTCACTGGGTTAAGGATCTGGCGTTTCCCCGAGCTATGGTGTAGGTCAAAGACCAGGACTGGATCCCAAGTTGCTGTGGATGTGGCACAGGCCAGCAGCTGCAGCTCTGATTTGACCTTTAGCCTGGAAACTTCCATATGTCGCGGGCACAGCCCTACAAAGAAAAAAAAGAAAAAGAAAAGAATCTGGCTTTTGTGACATCTTTTTTGAATACTAAGAGACTTTTTGTTTGTTTCCTAGTTCTTAATGGTGGTCCTAGATAACTGAGAGAGCCAAATAAACAGGAAGTTTTGAAATATGGTCCCTACATCCTATCTCAGGAATTTAAGAGAATGGGCTTTCTTGCCAATCCTCTCATTACCAAATGTTAGACTATCAGTTCATTTCAAGACTTCAAAACAATCCAGGGGTAAGTAGGCAAGACAGCCACTCCTGCATTCTTCTAACTCCTGCTTGTCCACACAATCTGCTCACCCCAGTGAATTAAGAAAGAGTCTCCAGGAGTTCCTGTTGTGGTTCAGCAGTAACAAACTTGACTAGTATCCATGAGGACACTGGTTCCATCCCTGACCTCGCTCAATGGGTTAAGGATCCAGCATTGCTGGGAGCTGTGGTACAGGTCGAAGATGTGACTTGGATCTGACGTGGCTGTGGTGTAAGCCAGCTGCTATAGCTCTGATTCAACCCTTAGCCTGGGAGCTTCCACATGCTGCGAGTATGGCCCTAAAAAGCAAAAAAAAAAAAAAAAGGGGGGGTCTCCAATTTGGAATTTTCCTCCAAGGTCGTAACTGAACAGAAACCAAAACTTACATGGACTCAATCATTTTCTTTGTAAAGACTTCATCAAATTCCCTCTTCAAACCTGTTTTCATGGTATCAGAAAGGACAAGACTGGGGAGATGGTTTATATTTCTGTCAGCTTCAACTTCTTCATCTTCGTCAATTATTCTAAAGAAAGGCAGAAGTCATGCCATAGGGCAGCCAAAAAAGAAAAAAAAAGGAAGAGGCAGAAAAGAAAAAGTATTAGTCAAGCTAGTAAATATTCTATTAATTGGACAAAATTTTTAAAATAAAAAAGGATAATTGCAACAGGAACTACAGCAAAAGGTCAAGTAAAAGATGAGACTATACATGAGAGAAAGAAGTATATATGAAAGAGATGTTCAATATTTAATAAAAACGTTCTACATTAGATGCAAATTTGAAGACTGTGTCTCTAAAAACCCTGATAAACTAAAAATTAACATTCACATAGTAAGTGAAAATATTTAGTACAGTTCTATGAGAAGAGCTTACTTTAACATTTAAGGAATATACTTTGAGATTCCTGATTTTTATAGTCTGATAGGCTGAGTGAGGATCAAGGAATCACCAAATGAATTAGACTAACTGGAAAGAGAAGAGATGTTACAAAGGATCAGCAACAAGCCAACAAATGCTGTCCATTTACCTGTCCTCAATTTCTTGAAGCCTCCTTCGGGCAGCTTCACACTGTGGTTCTGCCGTTGTCTGATCCATTTCTTCACAAATAACATCTAACATACCAGGTGCAGAAAGGCCACTAGAGCAAGGATTTACTCCATGACCCTCTATATTCTGATGTGCACAAAGAATCCAGTCATTAGGACTAGAACAGAGCCCTGCTTCAGTTAACCTTTTCTTTCTCACTGGGCAACTGAAATTAAAAAAAAAAAAAAATGAAAATCTTGACTAATATAAATTAAATGTTTATTATCCCCATCTCTTATCAAATTCTTCTATGAAAACTCTAATTTTTATTTATTTATTGCTTTTTTTTTTTTTTAGGGCTGCACCGACGGCACATGGAAGTTCCCAGGCTAGGGGTCAAATTGGAGCTACAACTGCCAGCCTAAGCCACGGCCACAGCAATGTATGATCTGAGCCACGTCTGCAACCTACACCACAACGCCAGATCCTTAGCCCACTGAGCGAGGCCAGGAATTGAATCCATAACCTCATGGTTCCTAGTCGGATTTGTTTCCGATGTGCCATGACAGGAACTCCAAAACTCTAATTTTTGATAGTATGTAATGGTAAGACAGAAAATCATTTGCTTTTCTGTCACTCTCACAGCCTCCCTGAGAGGTTTCCTTTACTGATACTTGTCAAATTAGGTTGCACCTGCAAGATTTTGCCTTTTCAGGCCAGAAATGTTCAATGTGGGAACTTAAAAGTCATTCCTACTTATTCAGCTCTGGAAAGGTACGATGGGAAGTAAAGAAACCAAAAATTACAAAGTAGTAATTCACTGCCAGCCATATTTTTTCATACAGCTGCTGTTCCATCACACCAGTCATATGTGCTGGTGGTCTGCAGGCATCCAATATTCCCTCAGGGCAAAAATATATGCCTCATCAGGTCTGTAGCCAGTATTACACAAACGAACTAGGTGCAGATGATATGGATTCCTTCTCTCCAAAAATGCCAGGTGCTATCACTTGCTTTATGGGTCCCTGACTTATAACAGGGTGCACTTTTCTCCCACACTGCAACATAAACTATCTTCCTGTAAGATTTTGTATTTCATTGAGACCTTAAAAGTTCATCAAATCCAATGGCTCTGTTTTGCAGATGTGGAAACTAAAGGGCCCTTTCCAAGGTGTCATGTTTAGGCTGAGTTGTGTTTTGGTAGCCCCTGAATCCAACTCTACATCATGTTCACTAAAACTTCCTGCCTCATCAGGGAAGTTCAAAAGCTCAAGCTCTTACCACAAACTAGTATTTACAAGCACTACAACAATGCTAAGTGTTCAACTGAAAGCTTTCCTAAAACAAGTTAAATAGACAACTAGCCCTGCTCCATTCAGATATTTGGACCGGAAGGTACTTTACTGCCTGGGCAACAGCAAGTGCAAGTCTCGAGACCAGAATCTGCAACCAAAAGAGTCATTAATGGTCCCCACAGCTTCTGACTCTAAACTAAAAGTCAAAGGAACAGTATGTATTTTATTTTTTTCTTTCTCCCTTTTTAGGGCCATACCCACGGCATATGGAGGCTCCCAGGCTACAGGTCCAATCGTACGCCAGAGCCACAGCAACATGGGATCCAAGCCATGTCTGTGACCTATACCACAGCTCATGGCAACGCTGTATCCTTAACCCACTGAATGAGGCCAGGGATCAAATCTGCGTCCTCAAGGATGCCAGTCAGGTTCGTTAACCGCTGAGCCACAAAAGGAACTCTATGAACAGTACGTATTTTAAAGGAAAAGTTTCTATTTCATGTTAAGACTATGAAAATCACCATTAAAGTCTCTGGCAATAAAAAGTCTTATAAGTTAATAATACTCTCTTGAATCTAGATTTTTGAATGGAATGAACTATGAAATAATATGTTTAGTTTATAATTAATTTTAATTCATAAGAATATATTAAGACTATCTATACATTAAACACTTCTGTAATATTCAAATACGTGACGATTTAGAAATCAAAAGTTATACACATAAGAAATCATCTAAGAAAAAGAAGAAGAAATCTAGAAGGAATAGGTAATTTCCTAGCACAGCTAACAATTCAACTATTAAATATACCCGAGTATCAGAGGTGGATTCTAATCTCTGATCTCCAATATAATTTGGGCTAAATTATTTCACGTCTCTAGGTTCACTCTGCAAATAATTAGAGATCAATGATGATTAAGTCTCAAAGAAAACGTGACATAAAAGACTTTAAAGTTCTGGAGTTTCTGTCATTACTCAGTGGAAACGAATCCAACCAGTATCCGTGAGGATGCAGGTTCAATCCCTGGTCTCACTCAGTGGTTTAAGAATCCTCTGTTGACATGAACTGTGGTGTAAGTCACAGACGTGGCTCAGATTCTGCATTGCTGTGGCTGTGGTGTACGCTGGCAGGTACAGCTCCGAACAGACCCCTAGCCTGGGAGCTTCACAGGTTTGGCCCCAAAAAGCAAAAAAAAAAAAAAAAAAAAAAAAGGACTTTAAAGTCCTGTTAAGAGCTTCAGAAGCAGCAGGTGGGCAGTACCCCTCTGGCCATGCGACATCAAACTGTCCAGTCCCGTATCCTCCCAGGCCTCTATCTCTCCATCTGTAAATTAAACATGGTTAACTTTTAAAGCCAATTGTTTTCACACTTCAGACTTTTTATTTATGACACTGGAATCCTTTATTCAATAATCTCTTATAGGGAACCCCAAAAGATAAAAGCAAAGAGGTCCCTGTGTTAAAACAGCAGTTCCAAGGCAATAAAAGACATAAATGTTGTCTCCTCTAGAGGTTTGTTGTTTTTTTTCTTTTTGGGGTTACATTCTTGGCATATGGAAGTTCTCAGGCTTTGGGTCAAATTGGAACTACAGCTGCCGGTCTACTGCACAGTCACAGCAACACAGGATCTGAGCCAAGGCTGCAACCTACACTACAGCTCACGGCAATGCCAGATCCTTAACCCACGGTGCAAGGCCAGGGATCGAACCTGTATACTCATGGATACTAGTCGGGTTGGTTACTGCTGATCCACAAAAGCAACTCCCTTGAGGCTTTTTAAACTAAGGCAACTTTCTAATCTACTGTCTCATTAGTCTATGTATCAACCAGGTGAGAAAATCTAAAGTTTCTTCTGGCAAAAAAAAAAAAAAAAATCATACACAAAGCTTAAAAGACGAACAACAAATCTGGGGAAAACACAACATACATAATAAACTGGTTTAATAAGATGTCTTATAGGTTAGTAAGAAAAAAGCCAATAAACCAGTAAGCCAATAAAAAGTTACATAAACATGAAAAATTTACACAAAATCAAATACAAATGGCTTAAAGGAAAAGATGTTCAACACTGCATATAATTTACAGAATACATATTACAAATGATTTACTTTATGTAATGACAAAATCCTTTTACTCATTAAAGTACAAACATACAATATAATAGTTATGAAACAATTAAACTGCCTATGAGATGCAATTTTTACCTAACAGCTAAGTGATGATCAAGTTTGAAAATACAGTTCTGGTGAGAAGATGGAGAAAACAGCCATACCCACCAATAAAAGGCCTAAGGCCTATACATTGGGTGAAAACTCCTGTTCAAAGTTCAAAATGCATACACTTTAAGATCCAACAATTAAATCCTTTTATCTACTTGCAAATATACACAAAGAACTTACAAAGAATGACAGTCCTTTGCTGTACAACAAAAACTGACACATAGGTCAAATACAATCATGGTAGATCTGTTAGCAATAACAAAAGGTTCCAATTAACTTAGAAATCCACCACTAGCCAAGTGGTTAATGATCTATACCTAGCCTTACAATAGAATTCCACTCAACTTGTGAAAAAGTTAGGTAGAACTCTATGTGCCCCAAATGCAACAAGCTTCAGGAGAGTAAAACGAGAAGACCAACCTGTTGCAGTGTAAACAGTATCCTGCTACAAATCTAAAAAACCAGAAGTATACACAGTGATAAACTTGTTTACATTATCTTCCTTTGGAGAAATAGGAAACAGGTAACAAGTGTAACCTCTGGGTAGAACTGGGAGCAAAGAATTTTAAGACTTTTCAATATGTACCCTTCTGTGAATTCTTTTGTGTATGTAATAATATTCACATGGCTCAAAACTCAAACATTACAACTGCCTACAGAGTGAAGAGTTTACCTCTGACCTGCTCAGCTCCTTTCTCTAAAAGGCGAACCGTTATCAGTTTCTTGGGCCTCCTTTCAAAGATACCTAATGTTTCAACTCACTTAAAACAAGTAGTTATGGATAGAAAATAGGTTAAATTAAGTGACCATTAAGTGAATAAAAAGGCACCTGAAACTTACTCATCATCCTCCTCCTCCTCTCGCTTGTGTTTCTTTCTACAGTGAACAGAAACACTGTTGAAACAAACAAAAATCAGTCAGATGAGAAATTTTTGTTTTTGTTTTTTCCAGGGCCGCACCCTCAGCATATGGAGGTTCCCAGGCTAGGGGTCTAATCCGAGCTGTAGCCGTAGGCCTACGCCACAGCCACAGCAACGCGGGATCCGAGCCGCGTCTGCAACCTACACCACAGCTCACGGCAACGCCGGATCCTCAACCCACTGAGCAAGGCCAGGGATCAAACCCGCAACCTCATGGTTCCTAGTCGGATTCGTTAACCACTGAGCCACAACGGGAACTCCTCCAGATGAAAAATTTATTAAATAAGTTTATTAGATCCATTCTCTCTGGCTCCGATATCTTGCCCAGCCCACACCTATCAGCTGTCCCCTTCCTTGCCGAGGGGGATGGGTATGCCGGGAACAAGGACAGTCAGGTATAAATTCTGGGTGGTCCTGATATGCCTAGACACTGCAATCTAAACTTCTCATTTGGTCGAGACCGTGGGAGATACATCTGGGGCACAGGAAAAACGCATTCGGGACAACGACCGTGCTAAGCACTTTATGATCTCGCTAGGAGGACTCATTTCTGTCCCAAGTTGCGGATGAGGAAACTCAAGTGTCCGAGAAGCGCTGAAAGTTACCAGCAGCAGCAGCTGCCCCGCGGTCCGACCAAGGCGCGGGTCGGCCCGGGTTCCCATCTCTGCTCGCCCTGGGCGAATTCGGGACTTTACCCTCACTCACCGGGGCGCAGGCAGCCCAAGGTCCGAGCCGGACGCCCGCGCTGTGCGACCTCAGGCGACTTACGGTAACCGACTCTGGGGCTCACTCTCCGCCTCTGCAACCTGGGACGGAGAAAACCCCGCCGAGGGTCGTGGGGAGGGTCAACGAGCCCGCGCCTGCCCGCCCGCGGGGCTCCTCACCGTCCGCGCGCCGTGCTCCCGCCGGGGCTGCTCGGGGCAGCGCGGGGTCCCGGCCGCGGGGCCAGCTCGGCGCCGTCCGCCCCGGGCGGGAAGGCCCGGCCGGGGAAGGCCGGAGGCGGCTGCAGGAAGTCCGAGCCGCCGCTCAGGGGGAGGCCGCTGAAGGGGCGGCCGAGCGCGGCCATCGCCGGGTAGATGAGGAAGCTGCGTCCGCGGCCCCGGCCACCCGCGTCCCCAGGCCCGGCAGCTGCGGCCACAGCTACAGCCGAGAGGCGCCCGCCTCCGAGCCCGCTCCAGACCCCACGTCACTCCTTCTAGAACCCTCCACCCCGGGCCGCCCAGGGGTAGGCCGGGATTTGTTGTGTGCAGAGGGCTGCCGCCGCGAGGGCTGCCGGGACTGGTAGTCCCTGCGGACTACAGGCAAGATGGCTGCCTCGGCCCAGTTCCCAGGGACTCTACACGGTAGCACTGGCCAACCTGGAGTAAGACCAAGGTTCGAACCATTGCTTTGCAAGTTAGGGAACCTCTGTACCTCAGGTATCTCATCAGTAACACCCGAAAATATCAGTATCAATATTCATAAGGCGGAGTTCCTGTCGTGGCGCAGAGGAAATGAATCCAGCTAGGAACCATGAGGTTGTGGGTTCGATCTCTGGCCTCGCTCAGTGGGTTAAGGATCCGGCCTTGCTGTTAGCTGTGGTGTAGGTCAC
>PVHT021183555.1:5738779-5761700 GCA_004024745.2 Catagonus wagneri
AAAAAAAACCCCAAACAGTTAATACAATGGTAATAAGAACATATATATCAGTAAGTACCTTAAATGTTAATGGACTGAATCCCCCAACCAAAAGATATAGACTAGCCGAATGGATACAAAAGCAAGAAAACAACCAATGGATCACTGAAGAAATCAAAGAGGAAATTAAAAAATACCTAGAAGCAAATGACGACAAAGACACGACACTCCAAAACCTCTGGGATGCAGCAAAAGCAGTTCTACGAGGAAAGTATATAGCAATACAAGCCTACCTCAGGACACAAGAAAAAGCTCAAATGAACAACCTAACTCTACATCTAAAGCAGCTAGAGAGGGAAGAAGCCAGGTCATGGATACAACCTCAATACACATCAACAGAGGAATGGATAGGGAAGATACAGTACATACACACAATGGACTATTACTCAGCCATTAAAAGGAACGGAATAACAACATTTATAGCAACATGGATGAACCTAGAAATTATCATACGAAGTGAAACCAGTCAGACAATTAGACAGCAACACCCAATGCTACCGCTTACATGTGGAAACTAAAGAGACACGATGAACTTCTTTGAAGAACAGACAATGACTCACAGATTTTGGAAAACCTTGGTTTTTCAAATAAGACAATCTGGGGGGTGGGGGGATGCACTGTGGGTTTGGGACACAAAATCTATTGAATTGACTTATGATCTCTGTACACCTATAACTGAAATAAAGTTCATTGTTAATAAGGAAAAAAAATCCAGTGAGCCTTTCACCCTCCTGTACTCAAGATAGCATCCCAGGTTGATTCTTTAAATGGTCCTGTGTTCCATACTGGATGGGAGGGTTCTTGGTCATACCCTGCCACTGGAATACCTTTTATTTTTTTGGTTGCACCCACAGCATATGGAAGTTCCCAGGTTAGGGACTGAACCCAGGTCATAGGAGAGACCCAAGCTACTGCAATGAAAACGCCAGGTCCTTAATCTGCTGTGCCGCAAGGGAACTTTTTTTTTTTTTTTTGTCTTGTTGCCTTTATCTAGAGCCTCATCTGCGGCATATGGAGGTTCCCAGGCTAGGGGTCTAACAGGAGCTATAGCCGCCGGCCTTCGCCACAGCCACAGCAACGCGGGATCCGAGCCGCGTCTGCAACCTACACCATAGCTCATGGCAACGCCGGATCCTTAACCCACTGAGCAAGGCCAGGGATTGAACCTGCAACCTCATGGTTCTTAGTCAGATTTCTTAACCACTGAGCCACGAAGGGAACTCTCACAAGGGAACTTCTTGGAATATCTTTTTATTTGCCTCAGCTGAACCTTTTGTGTAAGCTGTTTTGGGGGAAACAAAGAGGAACAGAGCTGGGACTTAAGTTGTATGGCTATTTCATATTGCTTGCTAAATGTCCTTACTGGTGGAATAATTCTGGATGAAACTTGCTTTCATTCAAACTTAGTAGAAGCAAAGGGTGAAAAAAGAAATCTCAGGGGGTAATTAGGAAATGCTTTGAGATAAGTGAAAACAAAAATAAAATATATCAAGACATATAGGATTCAGTAAAAGCAATGCCTAGAGGGAAATTTTATAGCTATAAACATATATTTAGAAAAGAAGAAAGATCTCAAATCAATAAACTAAGCTTCTGCCTTAAGAAACTAGAAAAGGAAAAACAAACTAAATACAAAGCAAGCAGAAGGGAGGAAATAAGAAATGTTAGAGCAGAAATAAATGAAGTAAAGAGTAGAAAAAGATAGAGAAAAGTCAATGAAACCACAAGTTAATTCTTTGAAAAGATTAACACAATAGACAAACTGACAAAACTTTAGCTAGACTATCCAAGAAACAGAAAGCAAAGACTCAAATTACTAAAATTAGTAATGAAAATGGGAATGATAAGGGAAAAATGTAAACAAACATATGCCAGTAAATTAAATAATTTAGGTGAAATGGATACATTCATAGAAAGACAAATTGACAAAAGTGATTCAAGGAGTTCCTGCTGTGGTGCAATGGGTTAAGAATCTGATTGCAGGAGTTTCCGTTGTGGTGCAGTGGAAATGAATCAGGCTAGTATCCATGAGTATTTGAGTTCGATCCCTGGCCTCACTCAGTGGGTTAAGGATCTAGCGTTGCTGTGGCTGTGGTATAAGCCCACAGCTACAGCTCCAATTTGACCCCTAGCCTGGGAATTTCCATATGCTGCAGGTGCAGCCCAAAAAAGCTAAAAAAAAAAAAAGAAAGAAAGAATCTGATTGTGGCCGCACAGGTCACTGTAGAGGCACATGGTCAGTCCCTGGCCGGAAAACTTCCATATGCCATGGGTGTGGCCATAAAAAAATGAAACAAAACTGGATTTTAGAAGAAATAGAAATTTTGAATAGACTAATAAGAGACTGAATTAGTAAATAACAATCTTCCTACAAAGAAAAGACCAGGTCCATGTGACTTCACAAATGAAATCTACTGTCCAATCCTTCATAAACTCTTCTAGAAAATAGAAGAGGTGGGGAAATTTCCCAATCCATTATATTAGGCTAGCATTTACCTAGATAATTGAATCAGATGCTAATTGAATAATATTACCCACCATCCAGCTTTATAAGGATTGGGTCATTAGCCACTGCAGTAGCTGACCTTCAACACACCCTGAAAGTTCAGGGCAGAAATCTGGAATGAGGCACTATGTGCTCTGAGGAGACTGCAGAATAGGTTTTCAGACAGATATTTTCAGGAGAAAAATTTATGAACCCAAACTCTTGCATCTTCCTGTATTTGAAAAAGCATTAAAATCATTAACTAAGATATCTGTTCCTATTTTAAAATAGTAAAATATTTAAATTAAAAAAATCGGAAGTTCTCTGGTAGCCTAGTGGTGAAAGATCCACTGTTGTTACTGCTGTGCCTTGGGTCTCTACTGTGGCTCAGGTTCAATCCCTGGCCTGAGAATTTTTCCATGCTTTGGGTGTGGCCAAAAAATCTTTTTTAAAGGTCAGTTGTTTTCTGGAGTTCCCATTGTAGCTTACAGTAACGAACCCAACTAGTATCTGTGAGGTTGTGGGTTCGATCCCTGGCCCCGCTAAGTGGGTTACAGATCCAATGTTGCTCTGAGCTGTGGTATAGGTTGCAGGGGCGGCTTAGATCTGACATTGCTGTGGCTGTGGGGTAGGTCGGCAGATGCAGCTCCAATTCAGCCCCTAGCCTGTGAACTTCCATATGCTGCAGGTGAGGTCCTTAAAAAAATTGTTTCCTATGCGTTAGCAATAATGAATCTGAAAAAAAAAAAAAAGAAAATAATTCCATTTACAAGAGCATCAGAAAGAACAGAATACTTGGGAACAATTCTAACAAAATAAGCACATGACTTTTATACTGAAATGACAAAACATAGTTGAAAGAATTTAAATATGATCTAGCTAAATGAAGAGGATGTCTATGTTCATAGGTCAGAAGACTTAATATTGTTGCTTTAATATTGAATACTCCCCACATTGATCTACAGACTCAGCAATCTTATGAAAATTCTAGATGAATTTTTCCTTTTTTCAGATATTAACAAACTGATTATAAAATTCACACAGAAATGGAAGGGTTGTATAATAAAAAAGTTTATCTCTGGCTCCTGGAGAAATATTCTAAATCACTGGATTTCTTTCCTTTTTTTTTTTTGGCTACATTTGTTCCTGGACCAAGAACTGAACCCTTGCTGCAGTTGTATCCTGTGCCACAGCTGCAGCAACACTGGATTCTTAACCTGCTGTGCCAGAAGGAACTTCCTAAATCCTCGTAATTTCTTTTTTTTTTTTTTGTCTTTTTGCCTTTTCTAGGGCCGCACTGACGGCATATGGAGGTTCCCAGGCTAGGGGTCTAACAGGAGCTGTAGCTGCCAGCCTACACTACAGCCACAGCAACGCGGGATCCAAACCGCGTCTGCAACCTACACCACAGCTCACGGCAATGCCGGATCCTTAACCCACTTAGCGATGCCAGGGATTGAACCCGCAACCTCTTGGTTCCTAGTTGGATTCGTTAACCACTGAGCCACTAGAACTCCTCTTCATAATTTCTTTCTTTCTTTTTTTTGTCTTTTTGCCTTTTATGTAGAGCCGCACCCGGGGCATATGGAGGTTTCCAGGCTAGGGGTCTAATCGGAGCTACAGCTGCCAGCCTACACACAGCCACAGCAACGCGGGATCCGAGCCGCGTCTGCAACCTACACCACAGCTCACGGCAACGCCAGATCCTTAACCCACTGAGCAAGGCCAGGGATCGAACCCGCAACCTCATGGTTCCTAGTCGGATTCGTTAACCACTGAGCCACGAAGGGAACTCCTCCTCATAATTTCTTGAATGATAAGTGTATGTGTTATTCATGAGCTCCTTGGATCACTTCTGAGTTCATGCCAGTGAATGAGGTGACCCCAGGATGGGGCTGGTCACCAAAAGACAAATGATGTGATCAGAAGACTGGGGCTCTGAGCCAGCCCTGCCCCCAGGGAAAGGAGGGAGACAGAAGGTTGAATTCAACCATATGGCCAATGATTCATCAATAATATTTACATAATAAAACTCCCATAAAAACTCTGGACATCAAAGCTCACTGAAGCTTCCTGAAAGGTGAACACACTGATGGTGCTGGGAGGCTGACGTGCCCTGGTCCCATGGGGAGAGGGCATGGAAACTTCTCTCAGGACCCTCCAGAACTTGTACTATGTCTCTTCATTTGTATCCTTTATAATCCAACTGTAATCATACACGGAACTTTTTCCTGAGTTCTATGAATCATTCTAGTGGATTGTTGAACCTAAGAGGGGTCATGGGAACCTCCTGGATTTGTGGCTAGTCTGTTATAAGTGTAGGTAACCTGGGCACCCTATGTGAGGCTGGCATTTGAAATAAGGGCAATTTTGTTGGACCTAATCCTGTGCCCTTAAACTTGTGGAATCTGATGCTAACTGTAGGTAGTGTCAGAATTACATGGAAGTATTGCCTTGGTGTCAAAATAGAAAGGGACCCTGAATGCAAAACAATCTTAAATTAGAAAAACATTCAGAGTTCTGAACTCCTTCTGCCTTGGCCTTTTATGGTGTGATAACCCTGCTCACACCCAGAGTCTGAACATTCAGATAAGGACTTGAATTTAGGATGCTCACTGTTTAGTTTCCACTTGGCTTTTCCTAGGGTGCCTTTTAAACTAACCACTTAAGAGTTAAGCCTGTAAAAAGTTAGTGGCCTTCGCCCCAACTCCTTTATAAGTAATAGGTTCTTGCTATCTGCTCTCCACCTCCTGCTCACCCCTGACCTGGGACCGAGGACTGCCCTTCCCCCAGTTCCCCTGGTTGTAGACCGCCCCCCCTTTCTGGGATCTATAAGTAAAAATTCTTGTGGCTTTACTTCCTTTGCGTGGGTACACTGAAGCCACCTTCAATCAAAATGATCCTGCAGGTTTCACTTCCCCGCAGTGGGAGCTTGGATGCTGAAGGACCTGAGAACCTTGTGTGGGTGGCTTGTGCTCCCTCATCAGCATGTCATCCTCTGCATATTCTTGTTTCAATCCACCAGCTCTATTTTTTCAACACACTTTCCAATTTCGAAACAGTGTGGTACTGGCAGAAAGATAGCTCTATAGATCTACAGAAGAGAATTCAGAAATATACTACATTTTCTTTTTTTTTTTTCATGGCTGCACCTATGGCCTATGGAAGTTCCTGGGGTAGGGGCTGAAATGGAACTGCAGCTGAGGCCTAGGCCACAGCCACAGCAGTGCCAGATCCAAGCTGCATCTGAGAACTAAAAATAAAAACTAAAATAAAAACTAACTCAAAATGGACTATTCACCTAAATGTAGGAGCTAAAAACATAAAATTCTTAGAATAAAATATATAGAAGTAATTACTTGTGACCTGAGGGTAGGTAATAGATTCTTAGATATGAAACCAAAGGGATAAGTAACAAAAGGGAAGATGGATAAGTCGGGCTTCATCAAAATTTTAAAAAATATGGTTCAAATGATATTATCAAGAGAGTAAAAAGACAACTCACAAAAATGGGAGAAAATATCTGGAAATCAGGTATCCAATAAGGGACTTGTGTCCAGAATATATAAAAAAATTCTTATAACTCAACAATAAAAAGACAACCCAGTTTTAAAATGGGCAAAGGATATGAACAGACATTTTTTTTTTAAATAAGATTTACAAATGGCTAGTAAGAACATGAAAATATGTTCAACATCATTAGTTAGAAATGCAAATAAAGATGACAATGGGAAACTACTTTATACCTACTAGGATGGCTAAAAGTAAAAAGACAGACAGGGAGTTCCCTGGTGGCTCAGCCAGTTAAGGATCTGGCATTGTCACAGCTGTGGCTCTGGCTACTCCTGTAGAGTGAGTTTGATTTCTGGTCCCTGAGAGCATAGCCAAAAAAACCACCCCAAACAAACAAAAACACCCCCCCCAACAACAAAAGAAAAAAAAAGCAATAACAAGTGTTTGCAAGAGTATAGAGAAACTGGAGTTCCCGTTGTGGCACAGCAGAAATGAATCCAACTAGGAACCCTGAGGTTGGGGGTTCGATCCCCGGCCTTGCTCAGTGGGTTAAGGATCCAGCGTTGCTGTGAGCTGTGGTATAGGTAGCAGACGCGGCTGGCATCTGGTGTTGCTGTAGGCCGGCAGCTACAGCTCCAATTAAATCCCTAGTCTGGGAACCTCCATATGTCGTGGTTGTGGCCCTAAAAAGACAAAACAAACGAAAAAAGAGTATAGAGAAATTGGAAACTTCAGACACTGTTGGTGAGATTGTGACTGGTACAACCACTTTGGGAAACAGTTTGGTGGCTCCTCCACCGATCAAATACAGGGTTACCATATGAGCCAGAATTTCCACTCCTAGGCATATACCCTATACCCAAGAAAAATGAAAATGTATGTCCACACAAAAACATATACATTTAGGATCAGTGAAAGAAGCCAGTCACAAAAGATCACTTACTCATTTATATGAAATGTCCAGACTAGGCAAATCTATATTTAGGATTAGTGTTTGCCTAGAGCAGCGGTGGGCAGGGGAAGGAGAAGATGGAGAATGAATCCTCACGGGTACAAGATTTAATGACTGAGGCTGGTGCTGTAGTTACCCATGCTTTACAGACGAGAAAATTGAAACTCAGAGAACTTAACTGCTCAAGGTCAAACAGTAAGAGGAACTACCAGATAGGAAACTCAGCTCTGTCTGATTCTACACAATCTGCAGTATCACAAATATAATGTGTAACCTAATCTCTTCTTCCTTTCTTGGTCTACTGGGGCTCTTATTTTTTACCTTCCTGCTCTCCCACATCCTCCTCCACAAAGCCTATCCTGCCTTCCCTTTCTCCCCAGCTGACTTGGCTGGTTTTTATTTTTATTATTATTATTTTTTTTGGCCTTTTTAGGGCCCCACCTGTGGAATATGGAGGTTTCCAGGCTAGGGGTCAAATCAGAGTTGCAGCTGCCAGCCTATGCCACAGCCACAGCAATGCCAGATCAGACCTGCAGCTGCGATCTACACCACAGCTCACAGCAACTCTGGATCCTTGACTCACTGAGCAAGGCTGGGGATCGAACCCGCAACCTCATGGATAATAGCTGGATTCGTTTCTGCTGTGTCACGATGGGAACTCCTTTGGCTGTTTCTCAATTGGTCCTTCCAGGGGCCCCAGCAGCCCCAGGGAAATTTCCTATTAAGATCCCAATTCCAACTTCTCTTGAAAAAATCTGAAGATTGTCAACACAGTGTCTGAATCGCCCCATGGCAGCCGTGACTGGAGCCTACCAGCATCTCCCAGCTCTCCCCAATTCTTTGAGGACCTCACCCCTCTCTGAAGTATCTGCTCCCACCACCATCACCGTGTTTCTTGCCTGGAACCCTTGCCCCTTTGTAGGCTGACTCATTTCTTTTTTTTTTTGTCTTTTTGCCTTTATCTAGGGCTGCACCCGCGGCATATGGAGGTTCCCAGGCTAGGGGTCTAACAGGAGCTGTAGCTGCCGGCCTTCACCACAGCCACAGGAACGTGGGATCCGAGCCATGTCTGCAACCTACACCACAGCTCACGGCAACGCCGGATCCTTAACCCACTGAGCAAGGCCAGGGATCGAACCCGCAACCTCATGGTTCTTAGTTGGATTCGTTAACCACTGAGCCACGACAGGAACTCCGGCTGACTCATTTCTGAGTCTTCCCTGCCTCCTGACTGAGACCCCGAGAAAGGAAAAGATGGTGTCTTTCTTTTATTTTATCATCTGGCCATTTTTGATGTAGCCAACATGTCCTCCAAAGTGACAGAACCAAAGGAATTCTTTGTCAAAACAAAGCTTTAGATCTGGAGTTTGCTGCAGCCCTTTGTCACTTGCCACTGAACACACTAGGTGGCATGACTGCTTTCTCTCTGTCTGCTGGCAGCCACAGAGACAGGAAAAAGCCCTATAGCAATGGAGGTGCTTTTCTCCCTGTTTTTAGATTTCTTGTTATATAATTCCCTCAACTCTGAGAGGACAACCCCTTGGCTTCTGTGCAGAAAAGTTAACATAGCAGCCCTGAGATTTCACAGATTTAGAAATTCCTGCTTACAAGCTGGCCCTGGGCTGGTGTCTGAGAACTTGGATTTGGAGTTTCCCTGTTCCCAGAACTGATAGGAGTGGCCTATTGGGGCCTAAATTATATAAACAGTATAGTTTATACAGAGTTCCTTTTGCTGTAATAAATCACAGCCATGAGTAGGATTATATACCGAACCCTGTGGGTTCTTGAACCTAGATGTGGTCTTGGGGACCTCTGACACAGCTTAGCTCTGCTTGTCCCAAACCCACTCCCCCTCTTCCCTGAAGACTTCTTCCCTGGTTACATGCAGCTGGGAGCAAACCTTCCCTATGTCTGGTGAAACTGTATGCGCAGACTTTGGAAACATGACTTGGATCAGATTCTGCTTCTGCTTGGCACGGTGCCTGACCTGGTAAATGGCCCTTCTTGTAAAGGTTGTTTAATCCGCTTGGCTGGTTCAGCCTCCCCAAGAGCCCAGGCCTGGCAGACAGACTTGGGTTTGAATCCTAGCTCTTGACTCTCTTACCTTCTGGGAGCTTGTTTCTTCATCTGTAAAACAGGTGGAATTGGGACTAATATGATGGGATCATACATAGTACTGCACGTAGTACCTAGGAACTTTTATCACTATTTTGTTTACTGGTATAAAAATCCTTTCCTCAAATAGACCTGAAGCCTCTTACTGTCCCAAGTCTCTCTCTCAGGTTAGAGCATTCTCTTACACAAAGTACAGTGCTTGAAACTTTGTTGAAAGAATATTAACTCTGCAGTGAAAGACATAACTTTGTTGCCAAAAGTAAAAACAACAGAAGTGTCATTCCCATAAAAAAAATCACATTTGAGTGCTTATGTGCCATGTACTGTGCTTAAATTTCATTAAGTAAGTGCTTACAACTCGCATAAGCAATTTATTCCATTTAATCCTCCCAACAGCCCTGTGAGTGTGGTTCGATTATTATTAACACTATTTGAAAGATGAGGAAATGAAGCTTCACACAATCATGGACTTGCAGCAAATTAGTGGTGGAGCTGGGATTCAAACCCAGGTGTATGAGTCTGGTCAGGTGGCCGTAACAAAATACCATACACTGTATGGCTTAAACAGCAGAAATTCATTTACTTACGGTCTGGAGGTTGGAAGTTCAAGATCAAGGTGCCATTGGGGTTAGTTTCAGTATCCGGTGGGGAGTCTCTTCCTGATTTGTAGATGGTTGGTGGTTCCCTGGTTTCTCACAGGACCTTTCTCTGGTGCACGAGTGTGAGAAGACTGGGCATCGTGGTTCAGTGGTTAACGAATCCGACTAGGAACCATGAGGTTACAGGTTCAATCCCTGGCCTTGCTCAGTGGGTTAAGGATCCGGCGTTGCCGTGAGCTGTGGTGTAGGTTGCAGACGCTGCTCGGATCCCACATTGCTGTGGCTGTGGCGTAGGCCGGTGGCTATAGCTCCTGTTAGACCTCTAGCCTGGGAACCTTCATATGCCACGAGTGCAGCCTAGGAAAAGGCAAAACGACCAAAAAAAAAAAAAAAAAATTACTGGGCAAGGAAGCTCTCCAGTGTCTTCTAAGTATACTACCAGATCACAGGTTCACCTTTACCACCTCCTTTATCCTTAATTACTTCCTTAGAGGCACTATCTCCAGATACAGCCACAGAGGAGGTTAGGGCTTCAATATAATGAACTTTTTGGGGGGGGCATTTAGTTCGTAACGCAGGCCTAACACCAGAGCTGTCACACATTAGTCAAAACCTCTGATTTGTTCTGACACCTTATTAGGAACAATGGGAGGCTGGAAAGTGGGTGCTTTATTTCTTTCACTTGGTCAGAAACTTTAATCCATATAAGGCTGGTAACCTTTCAGAGGCCTTGAAACATCCTTTCCACAGGGATTCATCAGGGTACATTTGAAAGGGTTCCTGGATTTAGAAGTCCAGCTAAAACTTCAAGTTCAGACTAAAAGGGGAAGAATTTGGAAGAGAGAGAAAAACAAGTAACCCCACTGACTCAGAACCCATGCCTCAGAAATAAAATCTTTTATATTTATTCCCCAAATCAGAAATGGTTTTCTGGGAGGCCCAGTGGCCTTTTCAGCTGCTGGCAACAGGTAAGGGAAAGTTTCTTTGAAGTTCTTCCAAAGACGTTTGAAGCAAATTCGTTGATCTTCTTTTTGTGGTCAGATTGTTTTGATCTTGGTCATTGTTCTGAAGGAATGAAGACTTGTCTGCAGAAGTATTTCAAACTCTTCTTTCGCTTCTTCCTTTGCAGAAGCACCCAGTCTAATCAGCGCATTTGGTTGCTTTGTAGCTATTTACTTAAAGGACTTGCTGTGTGTGTTCAGACAAGAAACTCATTCTCCTTGTAAACTATGAGGGGGGTTGGAGATTGTACGGATATTTCCAAGTACCATTAAGCCACACAGCTGCTATGGATAATTTGCCTTTAGAAGATCCATAAATCCTAAAATGTTAACTGAGTATCATTGGGTCAGGATTCACAAGATATAAATTCTTAGATGATGACGAGGGAGGATGCAAAGGAGCTGCAGCTCTAAGCTCTAGGAGTGGTATTTAAACCTGGGTTCAGAACCCTGAGTTTTTTCAGTTATAAATATGCAATTCTCTCAAAGTTTGAAAGTTGTTTCTCAGAATTTTTAAATAGGAATTTTCTATTTTAATCTTCCTTGATCCAGAGACTTAAAAATTTTTTTTTTCCTTCTGGAAATGAGTCAAGAACTTAAACTGAATTTCCAAAGATCCAAAAGAGGAAGGGAAGCTGCTTCGGATAAGGGAGTATCAACTTTCCAGAGAGATATTAACAGCGCTCCACTCCCCCAAGGTGGAGCTGAAAATGTGGTTAGTGTTTAATACTAGACTGATTTTTTATAATATTATCTATATTTCATGTAGATAAAAATGTATTTATTTTCGGTGTTTAAGTGAAGAGCAAAGAGAACCTTGGGCAGCTCTGCATGGTTTCCAACAGAATTCCCTAAAGGACACACTATCATGGGGACTGAGTATCTATTTGTGAAGGTCATGCCATTGGAAAGATACGGTTCCAAGGCAGAGAGTGGCAAACCCATGTCAAATCTAGTCCACTGCCTGTTCTGTAAATAATGTGCTACGATGGCAGAGTTGAGTAGTTGCAACAGAGGCAGTATGGCCCATGAAGCCTAGAACATTAATTATTTGGTCCTCTGCAGAAAAAGTTTGCCACTTCCTTTCCCCTCGAGGGCCTTAAGTTGGCCCCATTCCCACCCTCCTATCCACTGGCCTAGATGGGGCACATGGTACATCACGTATCCCATGAAGAACTGACCACTCGAGGAGTTCCCTAGTGGCCTAGAAGCTAAGGATCTGGTGTTGACACTGCTGTGGTGAAGGTAGGATTGCTGGCCTGGGAAGTTCTTCATGCTGTGGGTACAGCCAGAAAAAGAGAACTGACTAACCAAACCCCTGCTGGGCGCTGACATCCACTAATGCTTGAGCCACAGGTTTAATTAAGATGGTAAGGGTGGCTGAAGCACATCTATTCTCAATCAGCAGAGGCCAGAAAAGAAATATATAAGAATTTTATTTTTTAAAACTTTAAAATTAGTAACCATTAGAGGGGAATCTTCTTTAACTTAATCTTTTCTTCGATGTTTGAAAAGTATCTCATCTTTGTTAAAAGTTCCTTGGCTTTTTCAAAATCATCTGAAATACAGACAGACATTCATGTGAGGCTTCATTTTAAGTGAGAATAAAATCACCCTCGTATCTAAGGCAGCTGGATCAAACCTGAGCTTGGGGCTCTGGAGGGCTGATCAATGACTCGGGAAATCTGAGAGAGAGAAGCACATCTGGATTGCTTGGGGGACAAAGGAATTAACCAAAAGGGGGCAGAAGCATGCTTGTTCATGAGGAGCTGGTTCTCTTCAGGATGGTGCCTGATAAATAAGTTGTGCTTTAAGAGTATTCTTTCCCCCACCCCAACGCCCATCATACATGGTGGGCTAACCCTGATGAGGATGTGGACACACAGGCTGCTTCCTCTGTGCCAGGTGTTGAGATACCAAGCTCCCCTTAGAAGGCTCACAGTTTCTGGGAAAGAGGCCCTGAGACCAGTGGTTCTTGACCGGGGGTTATTTTGCACCTATGGGGATGTTTGGCAATGTCTGGAGACATTTTCAGTTGTCACACGGGGGAGATGGCACTGACATCTCGGGGGTAAAGGCCAGAGGTGCGTGCTGAACAGCCCGCAGTGTACAGGACAGCACCCCCCTGACAAAAACTGGCTCAAAATGTTGGTAGTGCCAAGGTTGAGAGAATTTGACTTAGACCTATGCAAAATGAAATAATATACCATTATATTCATATGTGGGTAAAACTACCAAGAAAAGCAAGGAAATGATTTACACAGAATCCCCATAGAAGGGGAATGCAACTGCAAAGATACTACCAGGGTTTGGAAGGCAGTAGTCATGTTCTGTTTATTTGATTGATTTTTTTTTGGTATTCATAAAAATTCTTTTAATTTTGGTAAATACAAATAATCTAAAACTCACCATTGTAACCATTTATTTATTTTTTGTCCTTTTATGGCTGCATCCACGGCATATGGACGTTCCCAGGCTAGGGGTCTAATTGAAGCTGTAGCCGCCGGCCTATGCCACAGCCATAGCAACGTGGGATCCAAGCTGCATCTGCAACCTACACCACAGCTCATGGCAACGCTGGATCCTTAACCCACTGAGTGATGCCAGGGATCGAACCTGCAACCTCATTGTTCCTAGTTGGATTCGTTAACCACTGAGCCACGACGGGAACTCCCCACTGTAACCATTTTTAAGCGTACAGCTCAGTGGCCTTAAGTACATTCACAGCATGGTGCAAGCATCCCACCACCTATCCACAGAACACCTTTCACCTTGCACAACTGAAACTCTACCTATGAAACAGTAACTTGCTAGTCCCCCCTCCCTTCAGTCCTTGACAACCACCATTTTATTTTGTTTCTATGAATTTGACGACTCTAGGGACCTTGGGTAAGTGGAATTACACAATATTTATCTTTTTGTGACATTTATTTTACTGAGCACAGTATTTTTCAAGATTCATCCACGTTGTAGCATGCATCATAATTTCCTTCCTTTTAAAGGGTGTACAATATTCCACCCTGGAGTTCCCGTCGTGGTGCAGTGGAAACGAATCTGACTAGGAACCATGAGGTTGTGGGTTTGATCCCTGGCCTCACTCAGCAGATTAAGGATTCGGCATTGCTGTGAGCTGTGATGTAGGTTGCAGATGCGGCTTTGATCTGGCATTGCTGTGGCTGTGGTGTAGGCCGGCAGCTGTAACTCTGATTAGACCCCTAGCCTGGGAACCTCTGTATGCCATGGGTAAAAGCCAAAAAAAAAAAAAAAAAATTCCATCACATGTAGAGACATTTTATGTATCCATTCATCATCTGATGGGCAGTTGGGTTGATTCACCTGTTAGCTGTTGTGAAAAATCCTATAAACACTGGTGCTGACAAACATTCTCTCCTTGACCAAATTCTGGCCAGGCTCCTCAGCCTCATCCTGGCTAGCCTTCAACCCTGGCCTTTATAAAGACCTGAACAGATACGAACATAGCTTCTTATAGTTCAAAGCCTGCATCCCTAGGATGACCCCAGCCCCGCCTTAAAATGCCTGGCTAAGAAAAAAGGGCTGTTAAAAGAATTTACTATTTATTACAGCTTACACCTAAAGATAGGGCCTCCATCTCCAGTGTCCACGGGAGGGTATGAACCTAACTTTAAGAAGTGCCAGTTAGCAAACCCAGATGGGTTTCACATGGTCCAACTCCTGCTTCCTGCTCTTTGTGATTTTTCACTTCCTTGACTCTGCCAAGCCCCTGTGTGTCCCCCTCCTACTCCTTTATTCTCCCTTTTAAAATTTGTTTTATTTATTTTTTTTAGGGCTGCACCTGTGGCATATGGAAGTTATCAGGCTAGGGATCAAAATGGAGCTGCAGCTGCCAGTCCCAGCCCCAGTCATAGCAATTCGGGATCTGAGCCGTGTCTGTGACCTATGCCACAGCTCATGGCAACGCTGGATCCTTGACCCACTGAGTGAGGTCAGGGATTGAACCTGCATCCTCATGGATACTAGCTGGGTTTGCAACCTTCTGAGCCACAACGGGAATTCCTCATTCTCCTTTTAAAATGCCCACTCACACACAGTTCACACTGGACTATTTTCCTATTGCATTGGTTACCCCTGGATAGAATCTGTCCCTAGCACTTTAACTAATGTTTGGCTTTGTTGATCTTTGGCAGTTCAAAATATTGCTGGCTCTTAAATGTTCTATTTTCTCAATGTAAGGAAATCCCCTTCCCTTTTCTCTTAAGCTATCTATGACTCATTAACAATCTAGTAAAGCAGTTTGGGATACAATCTGCTCCAACCATTAATCTTTGATTTTCTTTTTGTTACCAGAGAGATGTTCCTCATTAAGTGTGTGACTGCTCACATCAACCCCCAAATATTCTATCAGTATCAGATCCTAACAGTTGGCTCAGCTCATCCTTCATAAACAGAAGACAATAGAGATTGTTGTTCAGAGGAGAGAAGAGTATCTCTTGCTGTTTGTTCCGGTCAACACCTGAAGGCAGAGCCCCTGACTCCCAGGTTCTGTAGCAGGGTGCGATCCGAACTTCCATTAACTGCCAATTAGCTAACCCAGAAGGGTTTCCTAGGACCTACTCCCAATGCCCACTTTTTGGGATATTTTATTTTCCTGACTCCACTGAGCCCCTGTGCACCCCTCTCCCTACTCCTTCACTCTCCCTTTAAAATGCCCAGTTACTTCTGTACAAACTGAAATTAACTTCAGTTCATGCTGGATTCTTTTCCCTATTTCAAGTTATTACTGACTCAAGTCTGTCCTCACCACGTTAATTAGTTGTCTGGCTTTGTTTAATTGACTGTGCATCTCTCAGTTCCTGCTGTCAATTCTGTGTGCACCCAGAAGCAGAATTGCTGGATTGCATGGCAGTTCTATTTTTAATATTTTGAGGGACTGTCATACTCTTTTCCAGAGTGGGTGCACTATTTTACATTCCCACCAACAGTGTACTAGGGTTCCAGTCTCTTCACATCCTTGCCAACATTTGCTCTTTTCTCTCTTTTAAAATATATAGCACCCATCTCCCTCCCTCCGTCTCTCTCCCTCCCTCCCTCTCTCTTCCTCTCCTCTCGTTTTTTTTTGCCTGCACCTGTAGCATACAGAAGTTCTGGGGCCAGGAGTTCCCTTCGTGGCTCAGTGGTTAACAAATCCGACTAAGAACCATGAGGTTGTGGGTTCGATCCCTGGCCTTGCTCAGTGGGTTAAAGATCCGGCATTGCCGTGAGCTGTGGTGTAGGTCACAGACACGGCTCGGATTCCGTGTTGCTGTAGCTGTGGCGAAGGCCTGCGGCTACAGCTCCTGTTAGACCCCTAGCCTGGGTACCTCCGTATGCCGTGGGTGCGGCTCTAGATAAAAGGCAAAAAGACAAAAAAAAAAAAAAAAGTTCTGCGGCCAGGGACCAAAGCCACGCCATAAGAGGTGACCCAAGCCAGAGCAGGGACAATGCCAGATCCTTAACCTGCTGTACCACCTGGGAACTCCAGTATGTAACACCCATATTAATAGGTGTGAGGTATTATCTCACTGTGGTCTTTTTCATTTCCTAAAGATTAGTGATGTTGAGCATCTTTTTTCTGTTTCTTAACCTGGGTGGTGGGAACATGGGTTTTTGTTTTGTTATTATTCTTTTAATTGTACTTCTGCACTATCCATGTTTTTAAGAAATTACATTTTATAAGTAAAAAATTAGTCTACAAAGGCATAACAGGAGCTGGGGGTGGACTGTGGCGGAACACAATCTAACCATCTTAGTCTTACGGTGGGAACGTGGATTTCAGGCAGGTAGGTTGGGCCAGGTGCCTGTCTTTTCTGCTATTAATCTATATACTTCTCCATCTTTTAGAGACCCTCCCTCTGCCTGCTTCTCAGAATTAACTCCTACAGTGTAAACCTATTCCTTGCCCTTTACTGATCGGACTGGAGTGGAGCTCTGACTCAAACTGGGGCAATCAAATTTCCTTTCCAAGGAATCTAGGTTGGGTCTAGGAGGTTCCAGTCAGATGGTAAAAGACCTTGTTCTTATAAGGTAATACATCAAGGAGGATTAAGGAGTCAACCAGCTGGGGAGGCCACTTTAGAGCACTGTGCGCTAATGAAGCAGATGGAACAGGTGTAGAGAGGGGCGAGAAGGATGGAGTGGACCACCAGGGCCACCAAGCTCAGGACTGCTGTCTTGCTTCTAGACTGCTTTCTGGCTCCCAGGTCCTGTTTCAGAAAAGCTCTTGTCAAACTGTACTAAACGCATCTCAGGGATTTTGGATTCTGAGACATAATCCTGATTCCTTAAAATCACCTCCTTTTATCTGGGCTAGTATGAGGTACTTTCTCCTTCCTGTAATCAAGTCATCCCTAAGCCAAAGGGCTATTATTCTCTTATTTAAGGGATGGCACAAGTCGGGGGTGGAGAGCAAGCCTTGCTTAAAAATAACTGGAAATAGATCTAATCTCTTCAGCCTGAGAGCCAGGAGCAGTGGGGACAAGAATAAACACTCCATATTTGCAATGTAGGTGCAGCTTGGCCACTGGCTTCTCCTCCTGGGTCTTGGAGAAGAAACGGGTGTGCAGGCTCTGTCAAATGTTGACTGCACAGCTTTGACCTCAGGGTCTGCCTGCACCAGCTTCGGTCCACATCCCTCACCTCATCCTCTCCTACTTGCTGCAGGGGAATGGAAGCACATTTTCTCATCTAATTTTCAACAGGCATATCAACAGTTTTGGCACACATATGGTTTCTCTAGCAAGACTGTGAATCTGTGAAGGCAGAAATGTAGACTCCCTATATTTTATAGCTCCCCATGGATTTGACATGGGATGGGTATATAATAGCTACTTATTTTTTTTGCGTCTTTTTTTTTAGGGCCACACCCATGGCACATGCTGGTTCCTAGGCTAGGGGCCTAATCAGAGCTGTAGCTGCCAGCCTACGCCACAGACACAGCAACGCCAGATTTGAGCTGCATCTGCGATCTACACCATCACTCACAGCAAAACCGGATCCTTAACCCACTGAGCAAGGCCAGGGATCGGACCTGCATCCTCATGGATGCTAGTCAGATTCGTTTCCGCTGGGCCACAATTGGAATTCCCTATAACAGCTATTTACTGAATGGATGCTTATACCCCAGTGCTTACAATTTCTTTCCATATTTGAGAAAGTCGGGAAATAAAGACAGTACCTCTTTCAAAAGCTCTGCTCACATTGTCAGTCAATTCTTTCTGTTTAGCTGAAAAAGAAAAGCATTATCTTAATTTTTCTATTTAAATAGATTCATAATATGAAGATAATCTTTCGTCATCTTGTTGTCGTGAACACAACACAGCAAGGAGCTTGGGTTCAAGGGTAGGGCCTCATAGCTTCTGTCTCTACATGGTCCACGATGCAGCTCCTGTTTAGTGCAGCTCTGGCTGACCCGAGTTAACACTGTTTTTCTAACCATGAAAGGTCTGAGGGGCCATCACCAGAGCTCATAAAATGACTATAGAATCATTAAAAAAAGGGACAAAGAAATGCCTTGATTATCTCCACCAAGCACTCTGAGTCTTCCAGATTTCAGGTAGGAGAAAACTAAAAAGTGGGCTCACATATCAGCAGGGCATTATAGAGTATTTCAGGTACCCATTCTCAGAAAAATGAAACATTTAGATCATATTGTACCTTAAGAGAGAAGACACCTGATGAAGCAAAAGAGCAGCTATCTCATGTTTTTATTGTTTCCTCACGGGGAAATTAGGAATTTTATAAATGCAGTTTCTAGATACAAACAGTATCAATCATTTATACGGTGCCTGCTTTCAAAGCACTTTTTAAAAAATTACTCAATGAATTTTATTTATAGTTGTACAATGATCTTCACAACCAAATTTTATAGCATTTCCATCCCAAACCCCCAGCACATCCTCCCCACCCCCCAACCTGTCTCATTTGGAAACCATACGTTTTTCAAAGTCTGTGAGTCAATATCTGTTCTGCAAAGAAATTCATTGCGTCCCCTTTTTTTAGATTCCACATGTAAGTGATAGCATTTGATGTTGGTGTCTCACTGTCTGACTTCACTTAGCAAGATAATTTCTAGGTCCATCCATGCTGCTGCAAATGCCGATCTTTCTTTCCTTTTAATGGCTGAGTAATATTCCATTGTGCACATGTACCACATCTTTTTTATTTTGCAATAATTATTTTTTAAATTACTCAATGAATTTTATTACATTTACAGTTGTACAACAATCATCAAAACCCAATTTTATAGCATTTCCATCCCAAACCCCCAGTCCATCCCCGTACCCCTCAAACTACCTCCTTTTCAAAGCACTTTTAAAGATGTTATATCCCCATTGCAGGCAATGACAGGTATTGCAAGACTATGGTCACATGGTTGGTGACCAGAAGAGCTAGGAACAGACCTCAAGTCACCTGACTCCTAGTCCAGAGGTTGGAAACTTGCTGCTCAGGTAGCAACGTGGTATGGACAAAAGAACACTGGGCTAGGAGTCTGGAGGTTGGGAAGTCCTAATCCCAAAACTCTCTAGCTCATACACTTGAACGTTCACTCTACTTGGGCTTTAGCAGGTAGGAAATTTAGGAATTACTCTAAATGAAGGTCAGTGATCTGCTCAAAACCATATGTTAACTATAGAGCTAGAATGACCCCTACCACTGATTGTGCACTTACCACGGGCCAGGCACTGTGTCAAGTGTTTTATATGCTTTAACTCATCTAATTTAATCCTTGCAACAACTGATACTAATACTTACTCCATTTTACAGATGAGGAAACTGAAGTTCAGAGGGGTGAAGTCACTTTGCTCAAGGTACACAAAAAGTCAGTGGCAGTGCTGGGACTGAACCTACGTCTCCTTCACCCAGAGCTTCCTGATACTCTGCCTTCCAAAGCCAGGCAGCTGGGACTTTTGACTGCAAATCCTGAGTTTCTCTTTTTCCAATACCACCTGGCCCTAAAACTGCTGACACACCTCCAGCTGACAGCTCCCCTACTGCAACTTCTATTTTACTGCTTTTAACGGATTTGTCATTTATTCACTCATTTGACAAACATTTACGGAGTCTCTGTTATACTCCAGTACCGTTCCATGTGCTGAGTATGTGAGGGAAACAAAAAGCAGACACAATTTCTGCTTCTGCAGAACTTCCAGTCTAATTATATTTCTATAATACTCCGATGTAATAGGCTGATATTGGTTATATAATCACACATATAATAGTAAGGTTATATTTGATTAGTCCTACAAAAGATGGGTACCCAAGGCCAAAACGTATAGACACAGAGGCCCTCTGACGATTCTGAGGAAGTCATGACAGAGCTGAAAGGAAGAGTTTAATAGATGGAGTGGAGAAGAAGAGGGTTTCAGGAAGAAGCAACAGCATGTGCAAATGCCCTGGGTAGGAATGTTCAAGGTACAGATAAAGAACTGGAAGCAGCCTGTGTGGCTGGAGTGGAAGGAGCAAAGGGGAGGAAGCAAAGGCCAAACGATGCAGGTCTCTTTAACCTGAGAGTGGTGAGAAGCCACTCAAAATTTTTAAAGTAAGGCCAAGGGTGATATGATTAGATTTGAGTTTCAAAAAGATCACACAAGGGACACAATAGGAATATATCAGATTGAAGGTAGAGATGATCAGTCTAGAGTTACTCCAGTTGTCCAGGTAAGAGGGAGTAGCTCTCTCTCACCTGAACAGTGCCTGATCCATAGTAGGCATGCCATAAACAACTAATCCTATGTGTGTACAGTTTGAGCAAGAAACTTGGAGCCTTTCCTACATGGCACGGTTAATTTTATGGGCTTACTAGGTTAGGATATAGTGCCCAGTTGTTTGGTCAAACACAAGTCTAGATGTTGTTGTGAAGGTATTCTGTAGTTGTGATTAACATTTATTGTCAGTTCACTTTAAGGAGGTTATCGTCAAAGACATGGGTGGGTCTCATCAAATCACTTGAAGGGGTAAGCAAAAACTGAGGTTTCCTAAAGAATTCTGCCCGGTGACTAACACGGAAGTCCTGCCTGAGTTTCCAGCCTGCCCATCTGTTCTACATATTTTGAACTTGCTAGCTCCCACAATCACATGAGCCATTCCTTAAAAGAAATCTTTCTTTCTCTCTACATATACATACACTATTGATTCTGTTTCTCTGGAGAACCCTGACTGATATACTATGGGATAAAATGGAAAGTAAAGCAACATGGGATCATAAGATCAGGGTTTCAGTGTTTGCTCTGCCATATCTGCTGTGTGACCTTGGGCATTTCCATGAACTTCTGAGGCCTATTTTTCATGTCAGAGATAATAATATTATCCAAATGATGTCATGGGTGGGAAAGAGCACCCATGTGATCTGCAAAATATTATTACATTCTTGGTTTAAGCCTGCCTTCCAGGAGCGGGTTATAAACCCGGCTAGTGTCCATGAGGATGCAGGTTAAGGATGCGGCATTGCAGTGAGCTAAGGTATAGTCACAGACTCGGCTCAGATCCTGTGTTGCTGTGGCTGTGGTGAAGGCCACCAGCTGCAGCTCTGATTGGACTCCTAGCCCAGGAACTTCCATGTGCTGCAGGTGTGGCCCTGAAAAGCAAAAAAAAAAAAAAAAAAAAAAAAAGGCTTGCCTTCCATAGAATAGGGATATTGCAATCTAACCTCTAGACAAAATTGGTTTTAGTATAATCAAGAGAAAAAGCTCCTGAATCATTATGAAGGCCAACATGTACTCTTTATATTCATTTTTCACTTAATCCCTACACATACTCAAAATACCAATAAAATGCATTTCATAGTATTTTATCTTTTACCTTGGACAACAGATTCAATCTCATCCAGGGCAGTTTCACTTTGAGCTTCTGCAAGTTTTTCATTGATTTCCATTATTTCTACGAGGAACTGGCTGTCCATTTCATGATCTGTTCCTTCAGGAATCTCTATTCCTTGGAGCTTTAGCTATTGGGGCATAAAGCAGGAAAAAGAATTTTAATTCAAGAAACTACAGCCAGAGTCAAAAATCCTACTCAAACTTCAGAACAGAATACCACTCAGGGAAAACTTAAACTGTCCCAATAATGGAAGTGAGAGGGTAGGGTGTTGAAAAGTTGGACTGAAGCAGGAGTGCTGGGACAGGATCTCTCTGCCACCTGGATTATGTGACCCTGGGGGAGTCATTCTTCTACTCGGGAGGATGAACTAGATATTTGTAAAGATTCTATTAAATCCTAAAGTTCTAAGGATTTTACTCCTACCCCAGCAAAAAAACCAAAAATTATTCTTTCCTAAAAGTCATCACCATCCAATCCTTGAAATTCATAGAAAATGATTTAAAAAAAATGCAATTGGGCAAGTAAGGTTTACAGAGATACTTAGAGAATATTATACTCATGTAGTATTTTTGAGGTTAATTACCAGAGTCCCCAGACCAGCTCAGGTCTCAAGTCTGCTCCTACTGAATATGTGAACTGGAGACTGACACTTGCCATCTGCCTCTACATGGATTGACTCATGAGCCATTGCAGCTGTTGACCTTCAATACCCTCTGAAAAGAGCTCAGGGTGGAGATCAGGAGTGAGGTACTCTGTGCTCTGGGAAAAATGGCGGAACAGGTCTTCAGATAGATATTCTCAGGAGAAGATTTTATCAGCCCAATTCTTGCATTTCCTCATGTCCAGAAAATCACTAAAACCCTTCACAGTGGAATTCCTGTCATGGCTCAGCAGAAACAAATCTGGCTAGTAGCCATGAGAATGCAGGTTCGATCCCTGATCTCACACAGTGAGTTAAGGATCTGGTGTTGCCATGAACTGTGGTGTAGGTCACAGATGTGGCTCAGATCTGGCGTTGCTATGGCACAGGCTGGCAGCTGCAGCTCTGATTTGAACCCTAGACTGGGAATCTCCATATGCCACGTGTGTGGCCCTAAAAAGACAAAAAAGAAACAAAAAACAAAAAATAAAATCCCTCATGGTGACATATGCTCTTCATGACTAGTAGTAACTTTCATGAGATTAGACTAGCAGCTAACTTCTGTAAAATGTGTGCTTGTTTGCATGTTCCTCCCCTTCACCAAAATCACATATATACTGACCTTCTCCCCCTGCCTTTCAGGAGCAGTATTTCAGAGCTATGAAATGTTCCTTCCTCAGCTATAATCCTCATTTTGTCCCAAATAAAACTTAACTCTCAACTTTTAAGTTGTGCATATTTTTT
>PVHT021183555.1:5771058-5820908 GCA_004024745.2 Catagonus wagneri
GACAATGTCATATTGTTAACCCACATGGCTACCTGGGAACTCCTATGTTTAACTTTTTGAGGAACTACAAATTTTTTCACAGAAGCATACCATTTTACATTCCTACCAGTAATGCATGAGTGTTCTTGATTCTTTGCCTTTTTGCCAGCACTTATTATTTTCCTTTTTTTTTTTTTATTATTTCCATCTTCATGAATGTGAAGTGGTTACATATGTAATTTTTTTTTTTTTTTGTCTTTTGTCATTTTAGTGCCGCGCTGGCGGCATATGGAGGTTCCCAGGCTAGGGGTCGAATCAGAGCTGTAGCTGCCGGCCTACACCACAGCCACAGCAACGCCAGATCCAAGCCGCGTCTGCGACCTATTCCACAGCTCACGGCGATGTTGTATCCTTAATCCACTGAGCGAGGCCAGGGATCGAACCCTCAACCTCATGGTTCCTAGTCGGATTTGTTAACTGCTGCGCCACGATGGGAACTCCTATGTATGTAATTTTGATCTTGCCATAGTATCCTCCCTAGATATTGTGTAAATTACATTCTTCTTGGAAATGTATGAGAATACCTGCTTCTTTAGGCCTTTTGCCAACACAGTATATATAATATGAAACTTTTTGATTTTTGTCAGTCTGAGAGTTGAAACATGGAATCTTTATTTATGGATTTCAGATTTTTTTGTATTGAGTTAGCAAGGCCATCTTTTCATGTGTTTGAGCTGTTTGTATTTGTCTTTCATAAATTGTCTCTTCATATTCTTTACCTTTTTACTACTGGATTGTTTGTCTCTTTCTTGCTTTGTAGAAACTTTACAGATATTAGGGAAATTAATCCTTTGTCTGTGGTGTGAGTTGCTAATATTTTCCCTAGTCTGTGTTTTCATGGACATTTTGCTAATCTGCCATATGCATTGTCCTGGGTGTTGGAACTATACTCTTGAACCAGAGATGCAAGGCTGCCCTCCCAGAGAGTGTTCTAATAGGGGAATGCCAAATAATCAAGATAATTTTCTTTTCTTTTCTTTCTTTCTTTCTTTTTTGTCTTTTATCATTTTAGGGCCATACCCGCAGCATGTGGAAGTTCCTAGGCTAGGGGGTCGAATCAGAGCTGTAGCCACCTGCCTACGCCATAGCCACAGCAATGTGGGATCCAAGCCACGTCTGCAACCTACACCACAGCTCACGGCAATGCCGGATCCTTAACCCACTGAGAGAGGCCAGGGATTGAACCCGCGTCCTCGTGGATACTAGTTGGCTTTGTTAACTGCTGAGCCAGAGCGGGAACTCCATAATTAAGATAATTTTCAGTTATGGTCCATACTTAGAGGGAAACAAAACAGCCTGTCATGATTATGGTGGGTGAGGGATGAGATGGGAGTCTGCTTCTACAGAAAGCTGAGTGGAAGATAATAATTTGCAGGCACAAAAGGCAATATAGCCCTTCAGATAGCTGAGAATGAAGAATTCAAAGTCGACAAGGGAGGCTGAGCCTGGTATTTTGCGGCAGTGGAAGGAGGCCAGTGGAACTGGCCGTAGTGATCAAAGGAAGGGTACAAGGTAAAGCTGGGAGGGACACAGGGGCCAGATCCTGAGCACCTAGCCAGCCATACAGAGTGTAGATTTTATGCTAAGCATGATGGGAGGTCTTAGGAGGGTATAGGAGGAAGTTATTGTTACAGCGTAAGTACTTTTCCAAACCATGAAGAATTATTTGAGAATTTTAATGGCTGCTTAGCACTTCATGGCTATGTATAACTTGTTGGAAATTTTTGTTGTCTTTCTCCCTTCTCTCTCTCTCTTTTTTAAAAATTTTATGACCACGACCTATAAAATTTCCTGGGCCAAGGACTGAATCTGAGCTGCAGCTGTGACCTACCCTGCAGCTGTGGTAATGCTAGATCCTTTAACCCACTGCAGTAGGCTGGAGATTGAACTCACACCTCTGCAGTGACCTGAGCCCCCACGGTTGGATTCTTAAGCAACTGCTCCACAGCAGAAACTCCTCTCCCCTCTCATTTTTAATCTTATGAAATCTTGATGGACAAGTCTATAATTTTGATTACCTTCTTAGGCTATTTTCTTATAAGCAGATCTCATGAGAAATTTTTAAAGGTGTTTGATGTATGAAATTCAATAGCCCTCTGGTGTGTGCTTTTGTGTTACAGAGTGTGTTAACGACAGCTACTGGTTTGGGAGGGATAGAAACTGTGAATACTGCTTTGATGAGCCCCTGCTGAAAAGAACCGATAAATATCGGACTTACAGCAAGAAGCACTTTCGAATCTTCAGAGTAGGTGACAAATATCCATACATTTGGGAGAACTGGTAATCTAGACATCACTCTTAGATATCTTCCCACCAGAATGCCCCACTGTTAAAACTGTGAAATACAATGTTCTCTATTTTAGGAAATGGGTCCTAAAAACTCTTACATCGCATACATAGAAGATCACAGTGGGAATGGAACCTTTGTAAATAGAGAGCTTGTAGGGAAAGGAAGACGACTTCCTTTGAATAACAATTCTGAAATTGCACTTTCAGTATGGAGTAATAAAGGTAATATTATCTTCTGGTTACTGGATTTTCCCCCACTCCCATATAAAGGGAAAAATGACATTGTATCCTTTGCAGAATATGGTTTGGGTAACTAAAATAAGTAGGTTAGCATTCAAGATTCATCTCAGTCCTGGTTGGCATCTTTTAATTATGAAAAGTTCTATCAAGACAAGTTTTCTAAGGTTTAATTGGTCTGATTTAGTTTTATTTAAAACCATATGCTTTCAGTTGAATTATCACATTGCTTCAGTTGTCATTCATTGATTGACTCAGTTTTATGATGTCAATGTTAGATATCTGCGAATTGTTATTTTAGGCCATTAGTTCATCTCCTGCTCTTCCTTCTCTCTCTTCCTCATCCTTCCCTTTCTTCATTCCTTTCAGTCATTAGTTTCTGTGTATATTTATCAAACTGTTATGTATAGCCTGGCATTAGGCTATGGGATTTCCTCTAACAGCCTCAATTTAGACTTTCTAGCTTCTTAAATACAACATGATTATCCTCTGAAAGTAGAGAACATCATAATCATCAGGTAACATCTATTCCTAAAACTTCATAAATATCACACCTGAAACGAATAGTTGTCATTCAGTGGGAATAAAAACCTACAGAATTCACCATAGTTCACAGTGACTTTCAAACCTTGAACAAGAGAAATACCATTGTTTCCTTCATTAAAAAAACCTCTCAAACTTCCCAAAACTATGTGAGAGTTGAGTGACTCGGGATGGTATATGTTTTTGTGGGTAACGTCTTAAAAATATAGATTCCCAGAGGCATTGCCCATGGATTCTGATCCAGTAGTTCTAAGGATTTAAAATTCCTGCCCAGGTGATTCCCATGCAGCCAGCCTTCAGACGGGCATCTGGAAATTATGACTTTCCCGGGTGTCCTATAGTGCATTTTACGATTGACTTAGTTATCCCTCTTTTGTGACTATTTTGTTTCATGATTGGGCAGCTGCATAGGCTTTTGCTGTTTGAGAGCACCTGGTCGAGGGACAGCTGGGTGCTGAAATCTGGCCCATCCTCTGTTTGACAAGCAGTGTGCCAATTTATTGGTCTATCCAAGGGGCACATTTCCAATTTGACCAAAAGTGTTCTGTGTTCTGAAGCTGGCTGTGACTTAAATAGATCAAACCACTTCTCTGTAGATCACATTTGGCCTGTTGGCATTTTATTTGCTGATATTTGGGCTTTAACATGAAAATCCAAATTACTTTCAAAAGATGAAATATCTCACTCTCTTAAGTCTGTAATCCCCTCACTTGAGGATTGGCAGGTACTGAGTAGAAGCTGCCTCCTTTCTGTGGGTGACGTGTTTCCCTGTTCAAGTTCTTACTGCTCCATGTCTTACACTCAACCCTGGCCTTACCTCTATGCATGACCTTCCTGGCTTACGTAGGCCACTGAATTTGCAGACCCTGAAGTAGACCTTGACATTTGGGATCCAGAGCTCTTCCAGATCCCTGATTCTCAGGTGCCACTGGAAGATTTAAGTTCATAAACATCCACCAGCAGAATGGCATGGTTGTATCCTGGGAGGCCAGCAGGTCTTATTTATTGAGGCAGGTGTCTGCCTCCTATGGACCAGCCTGGCTGGAAGCATGCTGAAGTGGTTCAGACCTGTGCCAGAGGTCAAAGACCTGAAATATGAGAAACTCCAGGGCCTTAACAAATTTCACTCTTTCAAGATATTATAGGCAGTTGCAGATTTGCCACTGATGACTTTGTAGAATTGGAATGTTTGATAACTGATTATAGGCTTGGCCTAATAGAGGGTTAAATTATGAAATGAGTAGTGATTTTGGTTTTCTTTTTCTGAGTTAACAGGGCAAATAATGAAGAAATAAAGAGGATTTTGGGGGAAAGTGTGATTTAAGTTCAAGATGGTTGACACTGTAAAATACCAGATAGGTAACTGTAGAATGGCTGAGAAGATAATGCTAATAAGGTGACCTTTGGCCTGATTTTTATTGGGATATTTATTTGCCTAGAACATATTTTCTAGATTCAAACTGATTGCTTTTTGGTTCTTGGTCTGTGCAATTGATAACTGTTCTGAGGTCAAGTAATAAGTAATACCTTTTAGGTATAAGTTTCTTGCATTATAGCAAGAACAATGCTGTGTATTTCTATTATGGAATGAAACTTTTCTGTCATCATTTTTTCAGAGGTTTCACAACATGCATTAGCCTAACTAAATGATTTCTTTGGGGATAGATGTGAAATGGAATTAAAAAAATGGAGTTCCCTAAATGGCTCAATGGTTAATGAAGCTGACAAGTTTCCATGAGGACGTGGGTTCAATCCATGACCTCGCTCAGTGGGTTAACGATCCGGCGTTGCTGTGAGCTGTGGTGTAGGTCACAGATGTGGCTCGGATCCCACATTGCTGTGGCTGTAGCATAGGCCAGCAGCCATAGCTTTGATTCAGCCCCTAGCCTGGGAACCTCTGTATGCCTCGGGTGTGGCCCTAAAAAAAAAAAAAGATTGTCTTATATTTCGTATATTTACTAAGCTTTTAGGACCATTTATCTTCTCTTTATCAAATGAATTAATGAGACCAATTTCTGCCATTTTTTCCTTCAGTTTTTGTATTTTTTGATCTGACTGTAGATGATCAGTCAGTTTATCCTAAGGAATTAAGAGACGAATACATCATGTCAAAAACTCTTGGAAGGTAATTTTTTTTTCTTATGAAACTTGTGTTTAATTTCTTTCTAAACATTTATCATTGGGAGTTCCCTGGTGGCACAGTGGGTTAAATATCTGGCATTGTCAGTGCTGAGGCTCAGATCACTGTAGTGGGGAAGGCTTGAACCTTAGCCCAGGAACTTCCACATGCCTTGGGTATGGCCAAAAAAAAAGAAAAGAAAGAAAAGAAAAGAGAGAAAACCTTGGTCATTTTGTTTGTGGTTTTATAGCATTGTTTACATTTCCATAACATTTGTAGGGTACCTACTTGTGATAGGTATATTCTTGCTTTATTTGACAATGATCAGTTGAACAGTTCCTCTTTATAGATTTTATTGATGATAACTTTTTTAATTTTTCGTCTTTTTGCCTTATCTAGGGCTGCACCCGCGGCGTATGGAGGTTCCCAGGCTAGGGGTCTAATCGGAGCTGTAGCTGCTGGCCTTTGCCACAATCACAGCAACGCAGGATCCGAGCCGCGTCTGCAACCTACACCACAGCTCACGGCAACGCCGGATCCTTAACCCAGGCCAGGGATCAGACCTGCAACCTCATGGTTCCTAGTTGGATTTGTTAACCACTGAGCCATGACGGGAACTCCGTGGTGATAACTTTTTAAAAGCAGTTTTACTGAGATATAATTTATATACCATATAATTCACTCATCTAAAAGTATACAACTCAGTAGCTTTTAATAGCTTCACAGAGCTGTGAAACCTTTACCACTATCAATTTTAGAATATTTTTTATTACCTTCCATAAAGACACTATTTACTACATTTCTGCTCTCTCTCTCTTTTTTTATTCCTTAGGGCCCCACCCATGGCATATGTAAGTTCCCAGGCTAGGGGTCAAATTGGAGCTGTAGCTGCCAGCCTATGCCACAGCCACGCCACACAGGATCCTTAACCCACTGAGTGAGGCCAGGGATTGAACCCATGTCCTCCTGAATCCTGGCTGGGTTCCTTACTGCTGAGCCACTACAGGAACTCCAAGATGAATAAAATTTTTTATTGAAAAATAATTATTTAGAAAAAGGTTAGTGAGAAGAGAGGGGTTGGTTCACACTTTTACAAATCTCTTTGATACTTGGCTTATTGGAAGATGGCTAGAGCCTGATATTTGCTTTTTCATTTGGTCTTTTGTGATAACACATGCCAGGTAGCCTCTGGAAAACTCTACACTCATAAGAGAGTGAGAAAGAAACAGGCAAATACTGTCTTAGTATTACTCGTAAACTAGTATTGACTTTGTGGACACCCTGGAAGGGTCTTTGGATCCTTTGGGGGTTGCAGGAGCATACTTTGAGAATCACTTCCTTAGAGAAGTTGTTCAGACACTTTTGGCGTGTACACCATGTCTTTCACCCTTTCACCGCTCCCCTCCCCTCATACCTTTTTACTGATTTTTTGAGAACATGAAAATGGAAAACAAGAGAAGGTAATAATCACCCATCTTGCCACATAGAATCAAGCATAGTATACTCTTTATAACCATCTGTGGGAGATATTTTATTTATTTATTTATTTATTTATTTATTTATTTATTTATTTATTTATCTTTCTATGGCTGCACCCGTGGCATATGGAAGTTTCCAGGCCAGGGATTGAATCTGAGATGCGGTTGCAACTTTAGCCACAGCTGTGACAATGCTGGATCCTTTCACCCCCTATCCTGGGCTGGGGATCAAACCAGTGCCTCTGCAGCCACTTCAGCAGCTATAGTTGGATTCTTAACCACTGCACCATAGTGGGAACCCCTTTGGGAGATTTAGTTTAGTTCATGGACTTTAAATTCAGTAACTTGTGTTTCCATACTTGCGTTGGCTGCTTGGAAGCTCACAGCCAAATTTGTGCCCACCCTGAAGAAATGTATGGACTCTTATTTTTCCTAAGGGACAATTCAACATGAATCCTCTAGTTTTTTTTTTGTCTTTTTGCCTTTTCTAGGGCCGCAGCCACGGCATGTGGAGGTTCCCAGGCTAGGGGTCTAACAGGAGCTGTAGCCTTTTGGCCTACGCCACAGCCACAGCAATGCAGGATCTGAGCCGCGTCTGCAACCTACACCACAGCTAATGGCAATGCCAGATCCTTAACCTACTGAGCAAGGCCAGGGATCGAACCTGCAACCTCATGGTTCCTAGTCGGATTCGTTAACCACTGAGCCACAACGGGAACACCCGGATCCTCTAGTTTTTAATGAGGGACAGAAACATACTCTAATGAGCTAGGTAACAAAGGAAATTTACTGGCTCGTGTAACTAGGAAAAGCAGGGGCACAGCTGACTTCTGGCATAGCTGGACCAGAAGGCCTTTAGGTTTTCATTTTACTCCAGAGTTCTGATTGTGCACATGGCGCTGTTTTTGGAATCAAGGGATCCCACAGTGTTGCCAGGGCTTTCACTCAGTCTCTCTCTTTTTTTCTTTTTTTCCTTTTTTTTCGGGCCACACCTGCAGCATATGGAGGTTCCCAGGCCAGGGGGTCCAATCCAAGCTACAGCTGCCAGCCTATGCCACAGCCACAGGAACATCAGATCCTTAACCCCTGAGTGAGGCCAGGGCTTGAACCCGCAGGCAACCTCATGGTTCCTAGTCAAATTTGTTTCCGTTGTGCCATAAGGGGAACTCCTCACTCCATCTCTTGATTCAGCTAGTCTTTGCTGCACTTCCATAGCATTGCCATGCAAAGGGAATTCTTGAAGTTAAATAAAAGGTGTCCAGATTGAAGACTGGGAAAAAAAACTTTGCTTTCTCTGTGTGGCAGGGAAAATGGCTTCCAGGAGCCCCACATTCATATTTTCTTTCTTCTGGAATGGGAAATATGCTCTCTACATAGCAAAGAGAACTGTTTCTCTCCTAACATCAGTATTTAATTCCAAAGAAAATGCTTATTGGCTCACTCTTGTTTACATGTGCACCCCATGCCCTAGGAGTGGGTGTTGTACTGTTACAGATATTCCACCAGATTCAGTGACGATTTCTCAGTAATTGTTAATAGCTGAAGGGGAGTTGGAAATTGTGTGAGCAGATTTTTAAAAATTATAGTTACATGGAACTTTATCTCATACCTTATGCAAAAATTACTTGACAGAAAGAAAGCTAAATGTAAGAGGTGAAACTATACAACTATAAGAAGAAAACATAGAGACAGTTCCTCATGACCTAAAATGTGGCAATGGTTTACTTAAACATGACTCAAATAGCACAAGCCACAAAAGAAAAAATTGAAAAATTAGACTTCATCGAATTTAAAAACTTTTATGCATCAAAAAACACTATCAAGAGAGTGAAATACAGACCATAGAATGAAAGAAAATATTTGCAAATGAGTTATCTGGTGAGGATCTAGTATCCAGAATAGATAGAACTCACCAACAAAAAGATTAATAACCTAATTTAAAAATGGGCAAAGGGAGTTCCCGTCATGGCTCAGTGGTTAATGAATCCGACTAGGAACCATGTGGTTGTGGGTTCGATCCCTGGCCTTGCTCAGTGGGTTAAGGATCTGGCGTTGCCATGAGCTGTGGTGTCGGTCGCAGACACGGCTCGGATCCTGCGTTGCTGTGGCTGTGGTGTAGGCCAGCAGCTGTAGCTCCAATTCAACCCCTAGCCTGGTAACCTTCACATGCTGCAGGTGTGGCCCTAGAAAAGGCAAAAAAGACACACACACAAACACACACAAAAGGACAAAGTATTTAAATAAAGGTTTCTCCAAAGAAATACAGGTGACCAAAAACCATGTAAGATGCACACCATCATTAGTCATTAGGCGAGTGCAAATCAAAATCACAGTGAGATGCCATTTCACACGCACTAGGGTGGCCGTAATAAAAAAAATGGAAAATGGCAAGTGTTTGTGAGGATGCAGAAACACTGGAAATGTTATACCCTGCTTCTGGGAATGTAAAATGGTACAGCCACTGTGGGAAATAGTTTGATGTTTTCTCAAAATTTAAACAGAATTACCATATGACCCAGCACTTCCCCTTATAGGCACATGCCCCCCAAATTGGAAACAGATGTTCAACAAAAGCTTGTGCATGAATATTCACTACAGCTCTTTCACAGACGCGAAAAGGTAGAAACAGCCTAAGTATCCGTCAACCAAAGAATGGATAAACAAAAGGTGATATAGCCATAAAATAGGCTATTATTTAGCTATAAAAAGGAATGAAATGCTGATGCATGCTATAACATGGGAACCCTGAAAACATCCTAAGTGAAAGAGGTCAGGAGTTCCCTGGTGGCTCAGGTTGCTCTGGGGTGACCTATGTCTATATCACTCAGCTCAAATAAGTCTGTACCACTCAGCCCAAAAAAGTAGAATTTAGAGCTGACTCAGTGTTGTTGAATGGTTCCTATTCACATATTCCCTTGACATTTTACTTTGGTGAGGTTCTACTATGCTCTTTGAAAACAGGGACAGTGGAAAGGTTGTATATGGACTGTTTTAATCTAAGATAATTGAGAGCAATTCATTAGTGGCGTCCCAGGATTAAAAGTGTTCTGACAGTCAATCACTTTTTGCCTTTTTTCCTGTAGCGGTGCCTGTGGTGAGGTGAAACTAGCTTTTGAGAGGAAAACGTGTAAGAAAGTAGCCATAAAGATCATCAGCAAAAGGAAGTTTGCTATTGGCTCTGAGAGAGAGGCAGTAAGTACCTGTGTTTGTGGCTGGGCTGGTCTTAACACTTAACTTCCCCAAATAATTTTATACTGGTGATTTTCAGTGTTACGAATTTGCATCAAAGAACGTTGAACATTTTTTTTTTTTTTGTCTTTTTGCCTTTTTAGGACTGCACTTGCGGCGTATGGAGGTTCCCAGGCTAGGGGTCTAATCAGAGCTGTAGCTGCCAGCTTACGCCACAGCCACAGCAACGCGGGATCCAAGCAGCAACGTGGAATCCAAGCCGCGTTTGCAACTTACACCACAGCTCACAGCAATGCTTGTTCCTTAACCCACTGAGCAAGGCCAGGGATTGAACCTGCAACCTCATGGTTCCTAGTTGGATTCGTTAACCGCTGAGCCACGACGGGAACTCCTGAACATTTTTTTTTATTTGTCTTTTTTTTCTATTATTTATTTTTAGGGCTGCACCCACAGCGTATGGAGGTTCCAGACTAGGTTGAATTGGACCTATAGCTGCCAGCCTACATCACCCCCACAGCAATGCCAGATCTGAACTGCATCTGCGACTTATACACATCTCATGGTAATGCCAGATCCTTAACCCACTGAGCAAGGCCAGGGATTGAACCTGTGTCCTCATGGGTGCTCGTCATATTTGTTTCCACTGAGCCACGATGGGAACTCCCAGAACACTGAACATTTTTGAGTGTATCCAACTAATCTAAACACTTACAGATAATTGGGTTCCAAAAATACTTGGTTGTACAGAATAATACACATAGCAGGAACTTGTTTTTGTTTTTTTTTTTCCTTCCAAGTTGTTACAAGACTATTTTTACAATAAATGAAAGGAAATTAGGGGAAAAAAGTCCAGCCATGTCCCTGCCACTGTAACCCCACAGCTGTTTTCAGTTTTCCCTTTCTTTCTAGTCTTTGTTCATATGAATTCATGTTTCTAGATGGTTGAGATCATATTATACACAGAATTTTGAATTTTGCTTCTTCACATAAGCACTAATGCATAAATTTTTTCCTAATACATCTTTTTTGATGATTGCATCTCTGTTTCACCAACTTTATCATAATTTATTCAATCATTTCTCTGGCTGCTGATTTAGATCATTTAGATCATTTAGATATTTTCTAATTCTTTGCTTTTCTTGATAACATGGCAGTGTATACCTGTGTATTTATAGGTTTTTAAAAATCTCAAGTTATTTTAATGGTTTCTTTATATGGTAACCATTTTATTACATTTTCTGTAATACACACTTACTGTTTTGGTGAATGGCCATGTGTATTGGTCTTTCAATACATGACCCAACAAAGAAATATAAAATGTGGCCTAAATCACGTTTTCCATGGCCAGCTGTTTCTGGCTATTATACTTTAACATTCTTTTAAAGATCAATTTTTTTTTTTTCTCCCTAGAGAATGCCATTCTCACATAGCAAGAGGAATTTCCTTTTTGTGTTCACTTCATTATAGATCTTTCCCCTGTGATTCTGGATTTGTTTCCCATGAGGGGAGGGGTGGGGGAACTAACCTACCAAATACTTAATGACTTGGAACACAACTTTACTTCTTAATTTCATCTATCAAATCCTATCGGACTCTTTAGACCTCTCTATCATCAGAGTACACCCTGACTTGGTAATGAGTTTAACGGCTTACAGGAAGAGGCAGGCTTTCAAAGTTAAACATCTGGGTTTCTTCACTGAAGTCCATTTTACATAAATATGTAACTCTATATCCTCTTTGCTTGTGGAGGGTGTAGCCTGTGAGGTTGAGTAACTTGATTCATCCTTTTGGAATTGTAACCGAGAGCAACTTCGCTACCCTTAGCTTCCTCTCATTGAGAGTCACAGTAAATATCCCAGCTTGCAGCTGAAATGAGAACCTGGCTGGGTCTGCTCTGTTATTAGAAGTGTGACTTGACATTTTCTTTATGCAGTTTAATTGAATGCCTTTTTGTCTATAGTTTTTGTTTGTTGTATTATTTTTATGAATGTAAATAGTTCCACAGCTGGTGAGATAAGTAGAGCTTACCAGATAAGTGCAAGGACAGTGGAAACAGTTGTTTCTGACTGTGGGAACTTTAGTAAGTGACTTCCTTTCTCTGAGCCTTAGTTGTTCCAACTGTAAAATGGGGATATTTAGCCCATTTCACCTGGATTATGAGTCTTACATGGGATGACCTTTTTAAATAAAAAGCTTGACAAGAAAAAAATTTAAAAAAAGCTTGGCATAGAGCTTGGTCACTTATTGAATGCTTACTGTTTGCCAAGCATTTTGCAGGGTGATTTTAGGTGAGTTATACAATTCATCTTTGTATCAATAGTGCTGAGTATGGAACTTCGGCAGCCTTTATTCAACTAAGTTGAACTGTAAATATTTTCTAAATATTGGCTATTATTATTCTTAAACTCTAATGTTATTTTATTTATCTAAGGATCCAGCACTCAATGTTGAAACAGAAATAGAAATTTTGAAGAAACTAAATCACGTAAGTATTGCGTAACAAATGACCCATACTTAAATTCATTTATCTGAAAGTATGGTGAGGGTGGGAGAGGTAGTGCAAAGCACTTCAATGTAAGAAAGCTGGTATTAACTTGGGTTCCTTAATATGTGTGTATATGTGTGTGTATGCATAGATGCATATCTTTAGCTGTCATTTAGTTAAGAGGTTTACCCTGACATTTTTAGGAGTTCTTGTCATGGCACAGTGGTTAAGGAATCTGACTAGGAACCATGAGGCTGCGGGTTCCATCCCTGGCCTCGCTCAGTGGTTTAAGGATCTGGTGTTGCCGTGAGCTGTGGTGTAGGTTGCAGACGCGACTTGGATCCTGTGTTGCTGTGGCTGTGGTGTAGGCCGGTGGCTGTAGCTCCGATTAGACCCCTAACCTGGGAATCTCCACATGCTGTGGGTGCGGCCCTAAAAAGCAAAAAAAAAAAAAAGTGCTTTACCTTGACATTTTGAAAGGACAAAACTATGCAGTTTATTATTAAATAATTATGCAGTATTTCCACTGAGTTAGTTCTGGACCAAGAGGTGTAGTGAATCTTCTAAATATTATATCTTATAGGGGCTTAATCAACTGATTATGTTTGGGGAGACAATGCTAATTTGGTAAATTTGGTTTAATTATACCTAAAGTTTTTGTTTTGTTTTTGTCTTTTTAGGGCCACACCTGCAACATATGGAGGTTTCCAGGCTAGGGTTTGAGTCAGAGCTGTGGCTGCTGGCCTACGCCACAGCCACAGCAATGCCAGATCTGAGCCTCATCTGTGACCTACACCACAGCTCACAGCAACGCTGGATTCTTAACCCACTGAACAAGGCCAGGGATTGAACCTGCATCCTCATGGATGTTGGTCAAATTCCTTTCCGCTGGGCCACAAAGGGAACTCCTATACCTGAAGTTTTAATACTTCTAAATGCCTCTTGACAGTGCTGATTTCCATTCATCTCAGCTGGAGAATCAAATAAATCCAAGAGTAGTCAGTAGTTGTGACAACATTCTTGATTAAATGGTGTCTTTGGCCTCATTGACTATAAATAGTTCCTTCTTTTTTTGTGCAGTGATGACCTTGTCTCAATGGTAAGTTTCTAACTTTAAAGATGCAAGAAGTGGAGTTCCCGTTGTGGTGCAGCAGAAACAAATCTAGCTAGTATCCGTGAGGATGCAGATTCGATCCCTGGCCTCGCTCAGTGGGTCGGAATCTGGCATTGCCATGAGCTGTGGTGTAGGCTGCAGACAAGGCTCGGATCTGGCTTTGCTGTAGCTGTGGTGTAGGCCAGTAGCTATAGCTCCGATTTGACCCCTAGCTGGGAACTTATACATGCCGTGGGTGCAGCCCTAAAAAGACAAAATAAACCCCCCAAAACCCCAAAACTCAGCATGGAGTTCCTGCTGTGGCTCAGTGGGTTAAGAACCTGACACAGTGCCTGTGAGGATGTGGGTTCAATCCCAGGCCTCACTTAGTGGGTTAAGGGTCCAGTGTTGCCACAAACTGTATCATGGTTTGCAGATATGGCTCAGGTCTGGTGTTTTGCTAACTAGTGTAGTCTGCAGCTGTGCCTCCTATTCGACCCCTAGCCCAGGAACTTCCATATGCCGCAGTTGCAGCCGTTAAAAAAAAGAAAACAAAGACAACTCAGCTTTTTATTTTTTTATTTTATTTATTTATTTATTTATTTATTTTAGGGTCGCACCTGTGGAATATGGAGGTTCCCAGGCTAGGGGTCTAATCGGAGCTGTTGTTGCTGGCCTGCTCCAGAGCCATAGCAACGCCAGATCCGAGCCACATCTGCAAGCTACACCACAGCTCACTCGGCAACGCCGAATCATTTACCCACTGAGCAATGCCTGGGATCGAACCTGCAACCTCATGGTTCCTAGCTGGATTCGTTTCTGCTGTGCCGCGATGGGAACTCCAGCTTTTTATTTTTTTTTAAGGAATGTACTCCATGTTTCTACATGAACTGCTGTCTCTTTGCTTATCAATAATAATAGCTTTTTGCTTTCCTGTGTTGTTCTATGAGAATTTCAGCTCTTTCCTTTCTGTTCCTCTTAATGTAATATTCCAGTGCATATTCAGTGTTTCCATTATTGTGACAATGACAAATGGTCATGCAGAGCCAAGTATACTATAATCATAGGTAAGGACAGACAGGAATGATTTGCTCTCATCCTGGCCCCTTGGCTGTATATTCTCTGATCAAAATGTGGCTGACAGATCTTCCCCTCAGTGGGTGGTGTGTCTTAATATTGACCTTGATGGTGTTCATCTGGGCAGCACATGAGTGTCTCCTGGGTGCCAGCTGTTATGCTGAGTGTTGGTCTTAGAAAGATAAATAAGACTTGACTCAGCCTGAGCAGGGCCTGGTGACAGGAGATCCGTGGTGGGTGTCAGTTTTCCTTTCTCTGCCCTCTCTGGGTTGTAGGGCAACAGAGATTAGAGCCACTGCAGGAAGTCTGGATCTAAATTCCAAGGGGGCCATTTGAACTGGGGCTTGACACCTGAGGCCAGGTGTGGCCAAAGGGCTGGGTCACCTGGCCTGGAGGGTAGTGTGAGCAAAGATATGACACTGGGGAAAGAGTCTGGGGCAGGTGGGGATTTTTGTGGTCTGGTGAGGAGGATGGATGTTTGGGACCAGCAGCAGGAAATGAGGCTGGGGTGGTGGGTGAGGGCAGGACAAGGCTGGGTCTTGGAAGGCTTGCTTATTCCTGCTGAAGAGTTGGATTTTAGCTTCTAGGCGGCCTCTTTTCTCTTGTCTTCTTTCCTTCTTGCCTCTCCTTCCTTTCCTCCTTCTTGAGCTTCACCCTTCCTTCCTTTAAATGATTTAAAATTATATATTTGACATGTGAAATAATCAATGTAAATTATAAAGCAAACCAGTAAAATAAACACCTTTGAACTTGACATTAAGAACAAACGCTTGACCATACCACTGAATCTACCTTAAACTTTTTTTTTGGCTGCCCTGTTACATATGGAGTTCCCAGGCAGGGATCAGATCTAAACCACAGCTTTGCACAGCTGGGGCAATGCTGGATCCTCTAACTGACTGTGCTGGGCTAGGGATTGAACCTGCCTTCTGGCTATGCAGAGGCGCTGCTGATCCCGTTGTGCCACAGCAGGAACTCCTACCTTATACCTTTTGAAGTTTTCTGAGACTTGCTTTTCCACTCAGTATTATGAGATCCATCCTGCTGGGGGACACCATGGGGGTTTTGTTTACTGCTAACAGTTTGTCATGGGAAGGCATCACTTGGAAGATTTATTTTATTGTATTTTATGTTTATTTTTATTTTTCTTCTTTTTAGGGCTGCACCTGTGGCATATGGAAGTTCCCAGACTAGGGGTCTAATTGGAGCTGCAGCTTCCGGCCTACACCACAGCCACAGCAGCAACACCCAGTCCAAACTGCATCTGTGACCTACCTACGCTGCAGCTTGTGGCAACATCAGATCTTAACCCACTGAGTGAAGCCAGGCATCGTACCCACATCCTCATGGCAAAAACTCCCTTGGTGCCAGCTTATATGTGAAATGCGAACCACCCCAGCATGGTGGGATGGAGAGCTTCTTGTATGTTCTAAGGAGCCAGCTGCATTTTGTTCTGCCTCCTCCCCTGCGTGAACTTCAGAGCATCCCGAGGCAGGGGGTCAAAATGCCTGGTCTTGGCCCCCGTGTCCCCCCACCCCAGGTAGATGTCCTGAGTTCTGCTCTTATGGTTTTTTTCTTGGGGACCTTCTCACCGCTTTCTCTCTTTTCCCCCTTTAAGCCTTGTATCATCAAGATTAAAGACTTTTTTGATGCTGAAGATTATTACATCGTTTTAGAATTGTAAGTGGTAAACTTTTGTTTCCATTTATAGCATTAAGCTTATAAGCCGCCAAAGAATCTAATGCTGGCTTGCATTTCTCATCCTGGGGACCCTCAATTTGTGTATGGGGTGGGGAGCCCACAAAGTGTGCATGTGGGGTTAGTATCGATTCTAAAATCCCTCTAGTGTTTCCAAGGGCAGGTGGTTTAGAGGTTCTATGTCCTGGTTCTGAGGCCTGGGTTTGACTCCTACTCTGCTGGTGCCTAACTGTCTGCCCATGGGTAAAGTTTACTTCACCTCTCTGAGTCCATCTTCCAAGTGTTAAATGGGGGTGATAATGATACCCGCATGCACAGAGTCATAAGGATTAAACGATGGATGGAAAGCCCCCAGAAGAGCACCTGGCATAGTAGCTGCTCTTAACAGAGGTGCATGTTTTGCTCTGAAATAACTGGCCTGGGTGGCCCTTGCTGCTCAGGATCATAGAACCAAGCTTCATGGTGACACCGGAATATCTTTCAGGTGCTGGTTTACTTGCTGGTTTATTTGGTGTGTTTAAGGTAATTTCCTTTCTCATTCCTGGAAGAGGCCTGTCTTGATGTCTGTTCCTGCATAAATATGCAGTGTTTCTGGGAGCAGCTGATGTGGCAAGACAGGCAAGGCCTTGCTCCCGAGTGACAAACAGTAGCTGTGCTGCTTGACCATTAAGGTTATAGAGTAAACAATAGCCCTGATCGTAGTATCAGGAGAGACTGGATGGCCCTTATGGTGCTTAAGGGACTATCTGCTGCTTTTAAATAGAGATTGTTATCTGATTGGAATCTAGTTATAACAGCTTAATAATAGTATAATAATACAGTAGTAATAACAGACACTAATTAAGCACTTAATATGAGCCAAGTACTTCTCTAAGCACTTCAGAGAGATTGACTCATTTAACCTTCATAAGCCATCCAGGTTACAAGTTGCAGGTGAAGTACTATTTTTAGCTCCACTTTACAGAAATGGGAACTGAATTGCAGAGGGGCTGAATAATCTTGCCAGTCACCTACCTGTGCTTTACCTACATTGGTTCTCTCTTAATTTTTACAACAGCCGTCAAGGTAGGTGAGATTTTTATCCCGATTTTTTTGGAAGAGGTAAGAAGCAAGCTCAGAGAGGTTGTAGAACTTGCCCAAAGTTGCACATCTGGGAAGCGGTGGAGCTGGAGTCCAGCCCCTGGTTGTCAGATTGTCAGCCTCTGCTTTTCTCCTCTATACATACCAGTCTCAGAACCACCTGGGGTTCACAATAAAAATGCAAGCTCCTGCATCACGTTTATAAAAGCTCCCCAAGTGTCTCTAATGCCCACCACGCTCTTCTTCCATCTTACCTTGTTGCTTAGTTTCCGACGGCGACGTCTTTATTGTGGATGAGGCTTATTACCTCTTTGCCCTTACAAATGGGAGTAAAGAGTTGAATAAGCACTTTTCTTGTCTTAATGAATTTGTCTTGTTTGTTTTATTATCTTCCATCCAAGTGACTGTCCCTCCAGGAATGAACCCCCTGCTTTTTGCCTGTGTGTTTTAGGATGGAAGGAGGAGAGCTGTTTGACAGGGTGGTGGGGAATAAACGCCTGAGAGAAGCAACCTGCAAACTCTATTTTTACCAGATGCTCCTGGCTGTCCAGGTAGGAGAAGCCCTTGGTTCTTTTGACAACTTATTTCTTTTAGGTGAATTACTAATGAGAGACCAGGGCTAAAAACCCAAAGAGCAGAGTCTGTGTGTGGGTTGATCTGTTCTTGGCAAAAACATCCCACCCCTTTGACTCAGATGAGAAAGCTCTTGCTGTGAAGCTTAAGGGAGGGGAGAGGGAGGAAGTTAAAGAAATAAACACATAGTCCCATGTGGCCTCTCTTTAGCTTGGCAGTATTTCTGGAGGGACATTGATCTCTGCTTCTGCCTGATCCTTGTAGAAATCCCCCTTACTCCCAGAGTAGGAGCGGGGCAGGTATGAGGGTAAGGTTAGCAGGTTGGCGTGGTTGTGACTGATGGATCCCTGCCCTGTGGCACAGTCCTAGGAGTGTGTTCCACGTGTGGCATCTTGTTAATCGCAGCAGGCATGGGGGGAGGTGTGTACACTGCCTTTTCGTCAAGATTTGGGGCAAGTGTTGAGTGAAGGAATAGCTGATGTTCCCCTGCATCCTTCAGAGAACATCAGCCTTTCTCAGCCCAATTTGGTTGTGGTGATTCCCTGCCAGGGCTTCTTCCCTTGGGAACCTTCTCTGTGCAAGAAACTCAGTGACTGGGAGCAGTTCTTGCACTGAGTGAGGTTGGAGAGAGACTTTCCTGGGGCCAGTCTTCCCGGGTCCCTTTCCCAGTGGGAGTGCTTTAGAGGATTTTTGCTCTAGGCCAGAGAGAGTCCAGAGAAAATTGAAGCCCATAAACAGCTAACCATTGCTTTACTTTCTTAACGGTTTGTTCCCAACCTTATATTATACTAGGAATATTAAGATGAATTGAGTGTAGATCAGTGGACCTGGGAAATTTTTTTTTCCTAAAGAAATATGACTTAGTATCTGAAAATGAACACACAAAGAAACATCAACATTCTCTTTCAGCCATAGACTTTACCAAGCCTAATCTTTGAATCAAGGAGTATGTTAACTTTGGTGCTCAGATAATTTACATATGTGAACGTTACAGAAGCCTTTTAAAAATATTCTCGGGGATGGAATCATCAAATATAATATTTTGGTGGAATTTTTATAGTTTTAAGATGGTTTTATACCACCCATTTGTATTTTTATTATTGAAATTGTTACATTTCTGTCAATGTGAAGGGGTATTTTTTATCTTGAAGAGTGAAATAAAAGGCCTACTGTCTTAAGTTGCCTTTTTTAGTTTTTATACCTTTTAAAGATTTTCTTAAAGACAAATATGTAAACACTACTCCATTTACCTAGTAGATTTCTATGATTTGGGGGAATATGATTATAACATGGCTTACATTTTCATCCAGCTGTAAGATGTGTGTGTCTACTCACACATCTACTCCATAAATCTAAGGGTCACACCTCCTTTTCTGTGTGTAGTACCTTCACGAAAATGGCATCATACATCGAGACTTAAAGCCAGAGAATGTTCTACTTTCATCTCAAAAAGAGGACTGTCTTATAAAGGTAAGAGATAAATCTTATGTTCTGTAGGTGGCCACTTCAATAGATTTCTGTTCAGAAACTGTTTTATTTTCATCAAGTAAAAAGTGGGAGCATAAAAAGGTAGAGAATTTGACCTTCCCACACTTAGCAGTTGTTTTAGAGATCTGGTGTCTGGGTACAAATGGGCATTTATTGGGCAACCTTGTGTACAAGCCACTTCTGTGTTTAGAGGGAGGGAGAAGGGGTGTAGATGGATCTTCCCTTGCCTTCTGTCTAAGGCAGAACCTTCTAAGCCTGGCTTCATTTTAAAATCCCCTGGAGTTGTGGCTCAGTGGGTTACGAACCCAACTAGTATCCATGAAGATGCAGGTCCGATCCCTGGCCTCACTCAGTGGATTAAGGATCTGGCATTGCCTTGAGCTGTGGTGTAGGTTGCAGACTCGGCTCAGATCCTGTGTTGCTGAGACCATGGTGTAGGCCAGCAGCTGCAGCTCCAATTCGATTACCCCTAGCCTAGGACTTCCATATATTGCAGGTGCGGCCCTAAAAAGAAAAAGAAAAAAAAATCCTGTTATTACAAAAAAAAAAAATTCATGACACCAAGTCTACACCTCAGAATCACTGAAGGTGGCACCCAGGTGTAAGTATTTTTCCCAAGTTCTTCAGGTATTCCAGCACACAGCCCAGGGTGACTGGGGTCTGAGAAGAACCAGTAATAACCAAATAGAATTCTAGATAAGGACTATCAGCCTCTTGTAAGGTTACAGAGCACACAGATAAAATTGGGAGAAAACCGGGCCCTTGATGTTCCTTGACTCAGGAATTTTCATTTGAGCAAAGTTACATAACTTGTCAAGTTTAAAATGGCCTTACAAAGACAGGAATTTGTAGACAGGAACTGTTCTAACCGGCACGTCTTTTGGGACTGGCAGACTCTGTTACTCTTTATTTTATGACAACATTAAAATTGGTTTCCTTTTGTCCTTATTTTAGATTACTGATTTTGGGCAGTCCAAGATTTTGGGAGAGACCTCTCTCATGAGAACCTTATGTGGTACCCCCACCTACCTGGCTCCCGAGGTTCTCAATTCCTTGGGGACTGCCGGATATAACCGTGCTGTGGACTGCTGGAGTTTAGGAGTTATTCTTTTCATTTGGTAAGAAAAATTTTCATTGCTTCAGACTCTGGTTGGAGGTATTTAGGTGAAATCAGAAGTGTGTCCAGGTAGAGAGCTTGTGTTTCATTTTGGTCAATTTTTTTAATTTAAAAAAGCAACTGATTTTTCATTACGCTGAAAAAGAAATCTATGTATCTGAATGCCTCTGAGAATGCCACTTGATTTCTTTTCCTTTCTTTCTCTACCAATATTAAGCCTAAGTGGGTATCCACCTTTCTCTGAGCATAAGAGTCAAGTGTCACTGAAGGATCAGATCACCAGTGGAAAATACAACTTCATTCCCGGAGTCTGGGCAGAAGTCTCAGAGAAGGGTATGGATACGAAAGAGTTAAGAATTTATGGTTTGCTTAAAATGTGTGTGTGCTGTGGTGGGAGTTTCTTTTCAAATTCTGTGATGTTTTCTCCTGTCAATTCTGTTCTTATTTTCTGTTATTAGTTTTACACCATTTGAGAGAGAAACAAAGGAAGTTATTAGGAACCTGGCCTCCAGAGCCAGGCTGACATAGGCTCATGTCCCTGGTCAGCTACTTTCTAGCTCTGTGGCCTTAGGCAAATTACTTAAGCTCTCTGGGTTTCCATTTCCTTTATTTGTAAAAGGAGACACAGTAAACCCCTACCTTTTGGGGTAGGGATTTTGGGGAGGGTTAAGTATAATATACTAAGTGCCTAGTCTCTAAGTGTCTGAAAGTATGTGAAGCTTTTTAGTTACAAGGTTTCCTTTGAATATGTAAACACCATAAGAGCTAAATATTATTAGTTACTTCGTGTTTTCTAATTTAAAAGGGTAACTTTGTAATTCTGAAAAGAAAAAGTAGAAAACTCAAAGTACATGTCAAACAATGTAATACAGATGATTGCATTAAGGGTCAGAATATCTAAGGAATAATGTTATTGGAATACATAGCCAGCCTCTGCTTGTTGCTGGCTGTCAGGCTTTGTTTCTGCCAAGCATGCAATTCCAAGGAGCCTCTTGCTGGCTGAGCAACTCTTCCCATCATTCCATGGGTCTTGGAGAGAGTTGGCTGAACATCCAGAGTGTTTTAGAACTGGGGGGAAGTTCAGCTTTAATTAGTTTGAACTTGAGTCCAGCAACAAGAGTGGGAACAGAGAGCCAAGCAAGACGCTGTGATGTCTGAGTGGGGAGAGATGGGGAGCATCATGGTCACTCCTGGTTTCTAGAGCATGGAGACAAATACCCAGAGTGGAGGGGATCAGGGGCCCCACCCATGGTGCCTGCTGATTCACAGTGACCTCAGCTCCTCTCTCCTCTTTCTGGATGTTGGCCTGTGATTCTCGCACACTTTTGTGGATTTAATGTCTTTATCCTTCTCGCTGTGATTTGCCAAATTACCTTATTGCTTTAGCTCTGGACCTTGTCAAGAAGTTGTTGATAGTGGATCCAAAGGCACGTTTTACGACAGAAGAAGCTTTAAGACATCCATGGCTTCAGGTGTGTATGGGGCAGTGCCTGCCAGCCTAGACTACATGAACAGCCTAGAGTACATGAGTGCCCGAGAGATGGGGAAGAGGATAGAAACATAAATTTACTTCGTTGGGTCTGTTTAATGCTTTTTTTTTTTTTTGTGGCTGTCCTTGCAGCATGTGAAAGTGCCCAGGCCAGGGATTGAACCAATGCCCTAGCAGCCACCCAAGCCACTGAAGTGATAGCACCTAACCTGCTGCACCACAAGAGAACTCCTGGTTGTTGTTTTTTTTTTTGATGTTTTCCAAACAGCTGATGTACTATTTATTTATTTATTTTAATACAATGATTTTTTTTTCATTATAGTTGGTTTACAGTGTTCTGTCAGTTTTCTACTGTACAGCATGGTGACCCAGTTACACATACATATATAGATTCTTTTTTCTCACATTATCTTTTTTTGTCTTTTTGCCTTTATCTAGAGCTGCACCCGTGGCATATGGAGGTTCCCAGGCTAGGGGTCGAATTGGAGCTGTAGCTGCTGGCCTACACCACAGCCACAGAAACAAGGGATCCAAGCTGTATCTGCGATCTATACCATAGCCCACGGCAATGTCAGATACTTAACCCACTGACTGAGGCCAGGGATCAAACCTGTGTCTTCATGGATGCTAGTCAGATTTGTTTCTGTGGAGCCCTGATGGGAACTCCTATTTATTATTATTATTTTTTTCTTTTTAGGGCCACACCCACAGCATATGGAAGTTCCCGGGCTAAGGGTCAAATTGGAGCTGCAGCTGCCAGCCTACGCCACAGCCTCAGCAATATAGGATCCTTAACCCACTGAGCGAGGCCAGGGATCAAACCCACATCCTCATGGATCCTAGTCAGGTTCGTAACCTGCTGAGCCGCAATGGGAACTCCTAATGCAATTTTTAAAGTTTGAGCTTTCTGTGTGTGTATGTATGTGGGTGTGAGGGTGGGTGTGTCCTTATGTATGTTTATATGCAACCTTTATAACTTGATTGTGGTTTTTGGATGGAGGCTCACTTTATGGCCTGTCCTGGTTCCATTTGGCTTCCCTGAGTCTGCAATTCATTTGTGTTCCTTTGAGAGGTGGTTCTGACGCCAAACCTCCACACCCAGCTGTGTCTTTCTCTTCCCTCAAATCCCTTATCCTGACAGGTGGGTTGGGCTGGCTCCCAGCTGTCTTCAACCTTAGGTCAGGGGAGCAAGGGAGGAGGAGGAGAACAGCCTCCCTGGGGGAGAATCTGGCTATTTCTTAAGCCCAAGTGATCAGGCACAAAGAGTCCCACTTCTTGTTCATGGTGAATAAGCATGCCATTAGCAGACTGTCCCTGGCACCTTTCAAGTCTGCAATACCTCTGTGTCCCTGCTGGGGCTTGTGGCTGCCATTAGATTATGTGCTGATCTCGTTCAAGCTGCCAGAGTTGGAAGTCCTTTATGGCTTTGCTGGGCTAGTCTTTGGTTTTAGAATTCACGGCAGCCCTTGGGCAGACTTTCTGATGGATGCCAGGTCTTCTGTTAAGTGGGGTTCCTTTCAGCACAGCCATGCCCCTTTCTATTAACTTTCATTTGGTGTCTGTTTCCTGTGAGCATAGGGGACTAAAGACTAAACTAGGTTGCCTGAGCTGGAGGCTCAAACACTCTGGGAATTTCTAATCCAGGAACTCCTTGGTCCATCCAGTCTCAGCTCTGTGCTTCTGGGACTTTGGGAAGACTGTCCTCATTCTTTCCCTCTTCCAGCCTTCCACACCTAACAGTCCTACTCAGGCCAGCTCAGGTTGAGAACAGCACTCCTTAAAAGAAAAAAAAAAGTAAATATATGTGTTTGATATGTTGCCCTGGAAACAGCAGTCCTCCCAGAAAAAATCTGTCAGATGATTTAGCATTTACTAGACCACACAGATTTGAAACTGCAAGACCCTGGAGACAAGGAATGTGGAAACAAAGGGTGCCTTTGCATGTGGGGACTTAATTTTGATGAAAAAGAAAAATATGCCTTTTAGCTCTTTTCTTATGCCTTAATGGGGAGACTCTTGGGGGCCAGATATGGAGGTGGAGGAACTGTGTTCATCTTGAAAAACACAGGGGTGGCCTGGGAACAGGGTTTACATCTTCTTGAAATGTACAAACAAGCTTAGCCTATTTTTCTTGTACTTTTTGTCTCAAAAGAAAGTGGTTATTAACAACCAAGGAAAAAGTGAAATTCAACCCTGCCACATGGGTCTCACTCGAATACTCTTTGTCCACATTTTATTTTTGCCCCAAAAGGTGGAGTGACTATTCTGTGATGACAAGAATGCCACTTGCCCACATTAGTCATCTGTTAGTGATAATTTAGGTTTTTGTTTTTTGTTTGCCATGCCTGCGGTATGTGGAAATTCCAGATCCAGGAATTGAACCTGTGCCACAGCAGCGACCTAAGCTCCTGCGGTGACAATGCTGGACCTGCTGTACCACAAGGGAACTCCAACAGTCTCCCATTTTGGGAGCATCCCTTATGTCTACCTTTGGCCTCATGTTCACTTCTTGAAATAGAGGATTTCTTCCTGCTTAACTTGGAGGCATATTAATAGATTATAAACATCTCAAAGGAAAGATATTTAAAGATACATATTTTACCTGTGGTATGTAATGAGCTTCTTTTTGGTATGATTGCTTACTGATGGCTTGTTTTATTTTTTTACTTTTGGCCATGCCTTGGACATGTGAAAGTTCTTGGGCCAGGGATCAAATCCACGCCATAGCAGTGACCCAAGCCACTGGTGACAGCACCGGGTCCTTAACCTGCTTTGCCACAAGGAAACGCCACTGATGACTTGTTTTAAATACAGGCCAACATAGGTTTGTGGTCAGTTCTGTGTGGCTGCATGATTTCATTTTTTCATGCATTCACTTGTTCTTTCAGAGGATAGTTAAGAGCAGTGTGCTACATGTGGCAATAGAGGTGGGTGCAGAGTAGGGGAATCTCCAGGGTGAGACAGGGGCCACAGGGCTTCAGGTACCCACAGGTTCACATGATGTGAGGAGCATCCAAAGGCTGCATGGCTCAGGGGTGACATAGCTGTGTCAGTCTGCTCCGGCTGCCATTGCAGAATACCACAGACCGGGTGGCTTAAACAACGGAAATTTATCTCCTCACAGTTCTGGAGGCTCGAAGTCCAATTTCAAGGTGACTGCAGCTTTGATTTCTCCTGAGGTCTCTTTCTTCACCTTGCAGGTGGCTGCCCTTCTCCCTGTGTCCTCACCTGGTCTTTTCTCTATGTGCTCACATCCCTGGTGTCCTTTTCTGTTCTTAGGAGGAGACCAGCCATTATGGGTTAGGGCCCCACCCTAAGAGCCTCGTTTTAACTTAATTACCTCTTTAAAGGCCCTATCTCCAAGTACAGCTATAATATGAGGAGTCGGGCTTCAACATATAAATGGGGGTGGGGGAGTTATGACAATTCAGTCATAACTCACACAGTTCAGTCATAACAATCACAGTTCAGTTGCCATAACGACAGGGGATAGCATTTTTAACATTGATTGAGTCCCTCCGATATGGAGGCCCCTGTGCTTGTTACAGTGCCTGGCACCTAAGGGTCTTTGCAGAATACTTGTTCACCTAGTGAATGAGGAAGGGGGTTGAGGTGGGTAGGCAGGAAGGCACAGAGGGCTTCCCAGCTAAGGCTGTAAACAGCTGCAGGAGAAATAAGGGATGGACGTTGAGAGTGGCCTTGCCTGAGAAGTGAGATCCTAGGAGAGTATGTGGAGTAGAATCCAGATGAACTTGGTGTTTGGGCAGGGGGGAGCTGCACTGAGTGATTCAATAAACAGGGTGATGGAAGAAGGCGATTCTAGGTACTAGGTGTAGAACAGGTGGATTCATCCTCGAGCACTGTAATTCTTCATCCATGAAATTGGCGAACGTTGAAGGCCTTCACTCCTGTGTCCTTTCTCCTCACCCATCATGGTGCACTGGGAGAGTGGAGGGGTTTGGGTAGGAAAGTGCATGGAATCAGGCTGCTCTGGGCCTGTATTCTGCACATGCAGCTTGTAGGTGGCTAAACTTGGCTTCTAGCCAGCCCCAAAGCCCACAGCCCTAGTCATGAATGTTTCACCTTTCTGAAGGTGGGGAGAGCTGTCACCTTTCAGGGCTCCCAGATGCAAGCCCTTGGGCCCTGTAGATGTGTGCATCCATGGAGGTGAGAGTTTTCTGTATAAACTCCTTCCCCTCCAATTCCCCCTGCAATGCTATGGCCTATTCACTTGTCCTTCTTTCTCATTAGCTCTGAGATATTGTGCACTGGAAGTCCTTCTGGTAACTTGTACAGTGCTTGCCGGCTGAATTTTCCTAGGGTGCAGGGTTGCAGGCCTCCTGATTACCACCTCTTAGGATCTGGGATGTTAATTCTGAAAGTCTTTGACTACTAAAGTCTCTGGTTCTCTCTGACCCACCAAGAGCTCTTAGGCTTATGGGTTTGGTTCAGCCATTGTTGAGCGTTGACTGCTGATCAGACTGCCCTGTGAAGGCAGAGGTAAGGACTGTGTAGTCCTCTCCCTTCTGGAGCTTCAGCAAGGGCAGCATCTGTGGACAGACGGGAGTTCCCACTTCGCTGTTTCCGGGGGGCATCCTAGCCCCGCCTTTCAGCCTACTTAATGTTTTTCATTTCTTCACAGGATGAGGACATGAAGAGAAAATTTAAGAATCTGCTTTGTGAAGAAGACAAGTCCGCAGCTCTGTCTCAGGTTCCAGCCCAGGTATTCTGGAAGATGGTCATTAAATGTAGGCTAAGTTTAAAGAGCTGATGAATGGGAGTTCCCGTTGTATTTCAGTGATTAACGAACCCTGACTAATATCCATGAGGATGCTGGCTCTATCCCTAGCCTCACTCAGTGGGTAAAGGATCCAGCATTGCCGTCAACTGTGGTGTAGTTTGCAGACACGGCTCAGATCCCACCTTGCTGTGGCTGTGGTGTAGGGTGGCAGCTGTAGCTCCGATTCAGCCCCTGCTAGGGAACTTCCATATGCTGCAGGTGCAGCCCTAGAGAAAAAAAGAACTGATGAGTGGAGGATGATGAGTTTAAATAATCTCTTTAGCAGCAATTGCTTAATATTTTTTTTTTTTTTTGGTAAGGAATAATATAGTGGATACTTTGTTTCAGCTTGATCTGCCCTACCGCCTTTAGAAGATTTAATAATGAAGAATATGCTTAACACATGAGAAGCACAGCTAGGGGTTGTCATTCAAGAAGTCTCCTACAAGGCAAGATTAGAAGACTGTATTAGAGGCTCAGATTTAAATTTGTTGAAAAATTTAAAATTTGGGGGAGTTTGAGTTCCTGCCACGGCTCAGCGGTTAATGAACCAGACTCCATGAGGACATGGGTTCTATCCCTGGCCTCGCTCAATGGCTTGGGAATCTGGTGTTGCCGTGAGGTGTAGGTTGTAGACGTGGCTCAGATCCTACGTTGCTGTGGCTGTGGCAGAGGCCGGCGGCTAAAGCTCTGATTGTACTCCTAGCCTGGGAACCTCCATATGCCGCGGGTTGACCCTAAAAAGACCCCCCCAAAGAAAAAAATTGGGAGTAGTTGATGATTTCCTGATCATAGTCTTCTCTAAAGTTCTTTGTAAGTATCAGTTAATATCTGCTTATTCTTATCTTGCCTTCTTTTGGTAATACTCTTCTTTCCACTGTTCCCTTGAAGTTTTATAAATGGGATAACAAAGACACAAAAAAGATTATCTTCCCACAAAAGAGCGAGACTTGAGGCTCCCTGGGAGGATGAACTGTGGTCCCTTTAAATTTCATAACTTAGGAGAAAACAACCAAAAGGAGGCTGGTTATACTGCTTACATTCAATGTACGTCATTGAGTGATTGGAGGCCACAAGGGAGAGAAATGTCAGTTTGATAAGCATGTTTGAGTGTTTGGGAGGGCTGTGGTAGGGATTCAGATTCACTGAGGACAACCAGTAGTTCCTAGAAGTTTCACATGAAGTACTCCAGGGAGTTCCTGCTGTGGTGCAGTGGGTTAAGGATCCCATGTTGTCTCTGGGGCAGCACGAGTTTGATCCCCCACCCAGCACAGTGCAGTGGGTTAAGGACCCGGTGTTGCTGTAACTTCCACCTACACACATGGACCAGATGTGCTTAGGAGGAGTTTCACCCTGGCACAATGGGTTAAGAATCCGACTGCAGTGGCTCGGGTCGATGCAGAGGCGCAGGTTCCATCCCCAGCCATGCACAGTGGGTTAAAGGATCCAGCATTGCTGCAGCTGTGGCGAAGTTTGCAGCTATGGCTAGGATTTGATCCCTGGCCTGGGAACTTCCATATGCCTCCGGTGTGGCCAAAAAAGAAAGAAAAAGAAATGCTCCAAATCTACTAGAATTATATTGGGAAACTATGTTTTTTTTTGGCTTTTTGCCTTTTCTAGGGCCACACCCGTGGCATATGGAGGTTCCCAGGCTAGGGGTCTAACAGGAGCTGTAGCTGCTGGTCTACGCCACAGCCACAGCAATGCGGGATCCAAGCCGCGTCTGCAACCTACACCACAGTTCACCACAACGCTGGATCCTTAACCCACTGAGTGAGGCCAGGGGTCGAACCCGCAACCTCATGGTTCCTAGTCGGACTGGTTAACCACTGAGCCACGATGGGAACTCCATATATTGGGAAACTTAGATCATTGTATAAAGACATAGGTTTTCTTTGAACATTTTTCCCTTTTCCTTTTACTTCCAGCCTTCTACAAGTCGAAAGCGGCATCTCGAAGGAGATGTAGAGGATGCCGAGCCCACAAAACACCTGGCCGTGTGTGCTGCTGTCTCATGAACACCGGGTGACCATGAAAAGAATGTACCTTCTTAAACTCTGTTTTTTATGCTTTGTATTTTCTTAATAGGAACAGCTGCTTTTCCATGATCATCAATACACAATTGAAAACATAATGGAAATTGGGCTTTGTGCTTCTGCTTGTTTTTGTTTTTGTTTTGGCTGTACTTGTGCCATGTGGAATTTCCCAGGCCAGGGATCGAACCCAAGCTGCTTCAGTGACAACCTCAGATCCTTAACTCACTGCACTACAAGGGAACTCTTGTGCTTTTGCTTGTTGACTAGTTCTTAGTTATGCCGTTAGTGTGTGTGTATGTGAAGTTGTTGTGTGCCTTTGTCTGGTGCTTTTACCTTGGTTATAATGAGGCAGGTTTCTTAGGATGCCCCCTTGGTCTCAGACTGAGTGAACTGCATACAGATTCTAAAGGCCCCTTAAAAAGTTGTATGGGAAGGGGCACAGTGACTCGGGGTGAATCTTGTAGCCACTGGCTGGCTGCCAGAGTCCTCAGAAGACAGTATACCTTGGTGCATATACCATGGGTCAGTTTTAGAGTCCTGTCCTCACCCTCATCATCCTTGAAACAACAGGGCCAGATATATTGTAAAATTCAAAAATTTCCTGAGTTTAGGAAGAGGACCAGGCACATTGACTGTGTTGTGTATAATACCTAGCTGAGTCCTAAAACCAAATGCTTTAATATTTCTACAGCAAATATTCAGAGTAGTTGGGACAGAGAAAACTGTAAGTAGCCTCATGGAACTTCAGGTCCATCTTCTTTCATGTCAGTTATAGGGGATGCTCTGGGTTCAGAGCTGTTTGGATTTTGGAAATGCCCCTATTACCATTATATTATGGTGAGGAACCCAGGCTGAAGGAGTAAGGTGACTTATCCAGTGCTGTACAGCTAGGAAGTGGCAGACCTGGGACCAAACCCAGGGCTTTCTTTTTTCTTTTTTTTCTTTGTCTTTTTGCCTTTTCTAGGGCCACACCTGCGTCATATGGAGGTTCCCAGTCTAGGGGTCTAATCGGAGCTGTAACTGCCGGCCTACACCACAGCCACATCAACATGGATTCTGAGCCATGTCTGCAACCTACACCACAGCTCACGGCAACACCGAATCCTTAACCCACTGAGCGAGGCCAGGGTTCGAACCTGCAACCTCACAGTTCGTAGTCAGATTCATTAACCACTGAGCCACGACGGGAACTCCAGGGATTTCTGACACAAATTAATGTTCTTCATCTCCTCAGTCCCATATTCAATCAGGCTCAGGGAATGTTGACTCACACTGACAAAACTCACATAAGACTGATGTCTAAAGCTTGAATAACAGTATGTTCAATCATGATGAAAGAGTACAATCTATGATCTGTGTCAGTTGAAACATCTTGGTGGCAAGGAACAGAGGCCCATTCAAATTACTATATGGAAAAGAGGATTTGTTTCAGCATTACAGATGGCTGGGCCCGGGAGCAGGAGCCTAAGCAGTTCTAATGACTGGCTACTCTTGTCTCCTTCTGACCCACTGATTTGCTTCTCTTGCAACTTTGGCTGTCTGATGCTAGGCCACATTGCAGCTTGCTGACCATGCCATGAGTTGAGTGCCTTGGTTCAGATGCCACTGGGTGAGGCAGCCAGGATAGGATGAGTATACAGTTGTTGCTCCAGGCAATGAGAGTGGTGGTTGGCAATTTCCATTAGAAGGGTGTACAAGCTTTCCAAGGCTTGGCTGACCCATTACTGAGGGCTTGATGGGGATTTAGGTGGTTTTCATATTTAAAGGAATGAGGCTGAGATTGCCAAGTGAGATGGGTTTTAGCTCATTTGAATATTTAATGTGAAGGCTGTGGTTTCTTAGGGCCTCTTTCCCTCTTGGGGCAAAGTCAGCCAGCCCTTCTGTTTTCAGAGCACTTTGTATTAGCTCCCTCTGATTATACCTACTAGGGTGGGCTAAATAATTATCTCCAAACACCTTCTCATCCTGAACCCCTGAATTTGTGGGTATGTTCTTTTACATAGCACAAGAGACTTTGCGGGTATGATTAAGTGAAGGATCTTGAGATCTGTTTTATCAAGGTGGGCTCCAGGTGGGCTCCATATCATCACAATGTTCCTTTCAAGAGGGACACAGGAAGAGGCCGTCAGAAGAGATGGAGTGGTGTTCTTTGAAAACAGAGGAGGAGGCCGTCAGCCAAGGAATACGGGCAGCTAACTAGAAGCTGACAAAAAGCAAGGAAATGGATTTTCCCTCAGAGCCTGCTGAGGAACCAGTCCTTTCCTTCACACCTTAACTTTAGCGAAATGAAACTGATTTCAGACTTCTGACCCACAAAACTTTAAGAGAATAAATTTGTGTTGTTTTAAGCCACCCAGTTGTGGTAATTTGTTATAGCAGATGTAGGGAAACTCATCATAAATGGAGAGACATCAGCTGCTGGTTTGAGGCCACACAGCATCCATATCCTCTTCCTTAACCTCAAACTCCAGTTTTCTTTTGGGGGGAATTATTTTTCTTTCTCCCACGATGTCATAGGGAGAGGGAGAGATGGTAAAGCTAAGTGCCTGTCTGCCACCCCCCCACGCACACACACTATAGAGGTTGAAGGGGTCCATAGAGGCTTCTGCCCTGGTAGGGCTCCTTCCACTGACCACCCAGCTGGAGGTGGGCACAGGACTTTGAAATGTGAGCAAATGGAGCTGGGATGGCAACATTAGTGGTAGGAGCAATACTGGGCTAGTCTCAGCTCTCTGTACTCCCTGATTTTGGCTTTGGACGAGTTACTTCAAATTGCTGAGCTTCTATTTCCTTATCTATAAAATGAGTGCAAGAAGAGTATCAATTTAATACGGTGTTTCTGAGGAATCTGTGGTGAGAGTTTCACTTAAAGTGCCTGGTAAAGGATCTGTCAATGGTGGTCTCCATCATTAAAGGTGGGAGGGTCACATAAATAGCCCGAGGGAGCCATAGAAAATTCTTGAGCAGGGAGTTAACATCATCTGTTTAGCTTTTTAGGGGTTTGACAAAGCAGATCTGGAAAATTCTAGGCCTCAGGTGGGTGGTGGGAGCAGAGGTGGGGGTGTATTACCCAGTGACTGAAGTAATGGCCACTCCCCTCCAAAGAACAGGCATATTGCTCTGAGGTGGACCTGCTGTGCCTAGAGGATGGTGCAGTAGACAGCTCTTAATTGGGTCAGTCCTGAACCTGATGCCTCTTACAGCAATTGCAACCCTATTTTTCTGGGGGAGGCATTCCTCCTTCCACTTGCCCCTACTCCAAGTCCTCTTGAGGCTGAGCCCTCCTGTAAAGGCTCCTTACAGTCACATCTAGCCAGTCTTGCTGTGATTGGCCCAGGCAGGTTCATGTAACCAAAATGAGTACAATGAAAGTCAGCCCATGACTGGCTGGAACTGCAGAGAAACAGCTCCAGCTTTCCTGGTCAGATATGAGCTAAGAGCTGCCTAGGACACTGGAGAGAACTGCGTGAGAATGAAGTCATCAGTGAGGGAAGCAAAGCTGAGAGTAACTGTAGAAAGATAGAGATTATTGTTTGAGCACCTGGCTCCAATTGCCTGAAGTAAGGTTCTAGCCCCAGGATTTTTCAGTATGTTCCTTCTATTGTTTTATTCCAGGTTGAGTTTTTAAAGTTAAAAAAATTTTTTTTGGTCACTTGGAAAAGTTCAGACTAATAAATTCAACCATTTTACAAACTCCGAGAGATACTTGAATACTCTTTTTTTCTTTCTTTTTTTTAAGTAGGGAAAACATTCTCTGCTGTTGTTTCTGTGCCAGCTTTAGGGTTTCAGAGAGGTTTGGGTCAGAGAATGGAAAGTGACGATGTGGGAAGTAACCCTCTCTCCAGCTTCAAGGCTGAGCGAACCCCCTCCCAGCTAATTATACCACAGGGTTTGGGAGCAGAGCCCCCTTCATTAAACTTTTAGGAGTCTTGGAAGGATAGGGCTGGAATTACACCACTGAAACTTGGAAAACTTGGTGTGTGCCAGGCATTGTGCTCAGAGACCTATGTGCCTTATCTGAAAGCTCACCTCAAGCCTGTGAGGTATTACTACAACTCCTCCCTTTGTCAGCTCCTCTCTTTGTACATTGTAGACTCAGAGATCACCGCCCTCTGGCTCTGTCAAAAGACCTGCTCAAGGTTTCCCAGTTTACAAGTGGTGTACGTAAAACTCGAACCGAAAATTTCTTTTTCAAGAGCCCTTGGGTCTTTTTTTTTGTGTGTGTGTCTTTTTAGGGCCGCACCACAGCATACCCACAGCATATGGAGGTTCCCAGGCTAGGGGGTCTAATCGGAGCTACAGCTGCTGGCCTACACCGCAGCCACAGCAAAGCAGGATCAGAACCGGGTCTGCGACCTACACCACATCGCACCTTAACCCACTGAGCGAGGTCAGGGATCAAACCCACAACCTCATGGATCCTAGTCGGATTTGTTAACCACTGGGCCACGATGGAAACTCCAAGAGCCCTTGGATTTAATCAAAAACCAAGATTACTTAAGTGTTGTCACCAGTCTACCAAGATATTGATACTTTAGCTTGATTATTTTAAGTCCTCGGGTCCTTAGTTGTCAGACTTCCTGATTAAGAAGAAAAAGGCTCCTGGAGACCTGACCTTAATCACGCAAAGGTTAGCGGAGTTGTGGGACTTGAATTCATGTTCCGCATTGCGTCTGGCTTCCCAGGGATATGGACATCAGCTGTGCCACTAAGGCTCGCATACGTGTTCACACACTGCCAGGATGAGGATCTCATCGCCTGAGTGGCTTCCTTCCCCCGGCACTTCTTGGGGGTAATTTCCTTTTGGCCCGTACTGTCGCCCCAAGCCCATGCAGGTGAAGCAAAAAGGGGCAGTGCCGGGTAACAGCCGAAGGCCCTTGCCCGGCGTCCTCCGCAATGCGGCAGGCGGCGGCGCCCAGCCCAGAACGGCTAGCTCTCGGGCCTGTACTGGGCCGATGCGGAGGGCGTTGGCGCGACGCTGGGAACAGCGGCCGGCTCCCTAGGGCGCGGGGAGGGGGGCTAGCGAGTGCGCGCTTGCGCGGTCGGGGGGAAGCCGCGGAGGCGCGCGGGGAGCGTGCGCGGCTAGCGAGAGCGTGCGCGGCGGGGGGGTGGTGTGGGTTGCCGCGGCCGCGAGCGGCACGGCGGGAACATGGCGCGCGGGGCCGGCGCGCGCGCCTAGCTGGCGGGACCGTTAGCTCGAGGCGGACGCGGCCCGGGCCCCGCGGGGATGGAGCAGTCGCTGCCGCCGGCGCCCGAGCCCATCCCGGGGTCCACCCCGGCACGGAGCCAAAGGCGGCGGGAGACAGAGTCGCCGCCGGCGCCGGCGCCGGTGAGTGTGTGAGGGGCGCGGGCCGGGAGACTTTCTTTGTGAAACTCAGTCTGTGCGAGCCGGGCAGGGCCTCCGTGGCTGAGGAGCGCCTGTAAGGCGGAAGCCGCCCCACCGTCGGGGTTCGAGCCCTGCCTCGAGCGGCTCCGCGGCGGGACCGGGTCTACCGCCTACCCGCCTCGGTTTCCGCAAGAGTGTGTGTGTCTGTGCGCGCGCGTGCGCGCGCGGAGTGGGGTGGGGTGGGGGTGGTATACAGTCGGCGCCTAATGAGCGTAGTGTCTTCCCTCAGCCTCTGTCCCCGCGGGGCGATGGCTGCCGGCGACCGCGGGCCCATGGGAGAGGTAGACCGCAGCGGCTGGGAGACAGGTGTTGGCCCAGCCCCAGAAGACTCAGGTGCAGACGTCCCCAGGTGGAATCTAAGGGAATGAGGTGTCTGTCTTTGGAGGGAAGCAAGTCTGTCAGTGGCTCAGCACAGAGTGATTTTGGATTGCTTTACATCCACCTCAGCTTCCTGGTGTGTTTGCGGTGTTTATCCGTCATGGTGAAGGATGCTGAGTGAAATTGGACTTTGGAGGTGTGGCAGCCGCTGGGTGGGATGGGATGCCTGTGAGCACTGGCCTCCCAAACAGCCAGGGCAAAGGAATAATCTGGAGCGCTTGATAAAAATACAGGCGTCACAGCTCACTGCAGGCCCACGGACTCAGACTCTCCAAGGCAGAGGAGCTGATTTTGAATTTTTAAAAAGCTCCGAAGTTTTTATACTCAGGCAGATTTGACTAGCACAATTTTTGTGTAAGCTTCCTGCGAGCAGGGACCTCTTCTGTTTATAGCTCACCATGGCATCCTGGAACCGCTCAAGTGCTTGGCACAAGGTAGATGGTTAGTAAATATTTGTAGGAAGACTTAAAGAGTTTTCAAAATAGGAGTTCTTGGGGATATTTTCAGGAGCTTTTTGATATTAATATCTGTCAGATTTACTGCATGATGTGATTTTTCTCGGGTCCCAACCTTTGTGACTTGTTTTCAGTATGTTTTAGGCAAAAGCAGGCTACATATTGCTTAGTATAAACCATCTCTGTATACCTTAGGTAAGTTAAAATTAATTCTGAAACAAAATTCTGAATAACAAAAATGTATTTTTTTCTCTTCATCATTTGGGAACACTAGGCTTATAGGATTTTGTCCTTTTGAGACAGGTAAATATTTACATTTTCATCAAAACAAATCTGATTACTGTTTATTCAGAAAAATTTGGCAGTTGGTCTTTTTAGGGCCATGCCTGCAACGTATGGAAGTTCCCAGGCTAGGAGTCAAATTGGAGCTGTAGCTGCCAACGTATGCCATAGTCAGGCTGGATACTAGCCCTGTCTGTAACCTATACTATAGCTCAGGGCAACGCAGGATTCTTAACCCACTGAGTGAAGCCAGGGATTGAACCTGCATCTTTGTGGATACTAGTCAGCTTCATTATCACTGAGCCACAAGGGGAACTCCCTCAGGGTATTTTGAAATTGAGATTTATGTTTAGTTCAGAGTCAAGGCTAAAGAAGAATTGTTGGATTGAAAGTTATTCAGTATTTCAGGGCTGTTTTTTTTTCATGTTTTTTAAATTTCAGTAGTTGATTTAATTTCAGCAGTTGTTCTTGAACAAAATATGAATGTATAGGAAGACAATATTTTAGGAGTTGAGATTGCATCTGAGGAAGAAAAGTTGAAAATTAGGTGCTTTTTTTCCTCTCAGTGTTTCATTTTTGTAGTTTACGCAGATGTCTTTTAAAAATTCCTTTTAATTGGAGTTCCCGTCGTGGCTCAGTGGTTAGCGAATCCAAGAACCATGAGGTTGTGGGTTCGATCCCTGGCTTTGCTCAGTGGATTAATGATCCGGCGTTGCCGTGAGCTGTGGTGTAGGTTGCAGACGTGGCTCGGATCCCGCGTTACTGTGGCTGTGGCGAAGGCCGGCAGCTACAGCTCCTGTTAGACCCCTAGCCTGGGAACCTCCATATGCTGTGGGTGTGGCTCTAGATAAAGGCAAAAAGACCAAAAAAAAAAATTCCTTTTAATTGAGATATAATTGATATATAACATTTTAGTTTCAGGTGTACGACATGATTCTTTACTTGTATATATTGCACAATGATCACAATAAGTCTAGTTAACATTCATCACCATACATAGTTACAAAATGTTTTTCTTGTGATGAGAACTTTTAAGATCTAGTCTTTTAGCTGCTATCAAATATACGATATGGGCTTATTAACTGTTGTCACCGTGAGTTGAGTTTTGAATATACCTCATGACTTTTTTTTTTTTTTAGGGCCGAACCCGCGGCATGTGGAGGTTCCCAGGCTAGGGGTCCAATCAGAGCTGTGGCCGCCGGCCTACGCCACAGCCACAGCAAAGCCAGATCCGAGCCGCATCTGCAGCCAACACCACGGCTCACAGCAACATCGGATCGTTAACCCACCGAGCAAGGCCAGGGATCAAACCCGCAACCTCATGGTTCCTAGTCCGATTCGTTAACCGCTGCGCCATGACGGGAACTCCCCTCATGACTTTTTTTTAAAAGAGTGTCTTAAAAAAAAACAGCTTTGTTGAGATGTAATTAATCTTACTGCATGTAGTCTTTTGTGACTGGCTTCTTCCACTTAGCACAGTGGTTTTGAGGTTCTTCCATGTTGCACATTTATCAGTGCTTTATTCCTTTTTATTGCAGAATAATATTCAATTGAATGGATATACCACAATTTATCTTTTCTTGAATTGATAGACATGGCTCACCCCCCCACTACTTTTTTTTTTTCCCCATTACTTTTTAATTATAATGAATAATGCCGCCATGGTCATTTGTGTACAAGTTTTAGTGTAGACAGATGTTTTCATTTCTCTTGGCATTTCTAAGTTGCTGAGTTATATGGTAATTCTATTTTAACCTTTTCAGTAATTGAATAACTATTGCCGAAGGCACTGCATCATTTTGCATTTCCACCAGCAGTGTATGAGTTTTACAATCTTGCCAGTACTTGTTATGGTTTGTCTTTTAACTTAACTATCCTAGTTGGTGTTAAGTGGTATGTTATTGCAATTTCAATGATATATGCCCAAATATATGCCCAGTGATGTTGGGCATATATTTTTTTTTGTGCCTGTTGGCCATCTGTAACTTTGGAGAAATGTCTATTCAAATCCTTTGTCTGTTTTGGGGGGGTCTGATTTTTAATTGGGTTGTTTGTTCTTTTATGTGAGCTGTTGGGGTTTTTAAAATATTTTGGATATTAAATCAGATGTATAATTTGCAAATGTTTTCACCCATTCTTTAGGTTGTCTTTTCACTTTTTTGACTGTGTCCTTTGTTGCAAAAAAAAAGTTTTGTGGTAAAGTCCAAATTATCTATTTTTTCTTGTGTTGCTCATGATTTAGGGCATCATATCTAAGAATCCATTGCCAAATTCAAAGACATGCCTGCTTTCATGCCCTATGCCTTCTTCGAAGAGCTTTATATTTATAATCCCTATATTTAGGTTGTCAATGCATTTTGAGTTAATTTTTGCTTATGGTGTAAGACAGTGATCCAAATTCATTCTTTTGCTTATGGTGATCCAGTTGTCCCAGCATTATATATTGAAAAGATTATTCTTATCCCATGAAGTGAAAATCAGATGACTATGTTAGATTTTATTTCTGGATTCTCAGTTTTATTCTATTTCTATCTGTATGCCAGTACTACACTGTTTGGTTATAGTAGCTTTGTGATAGGTTTTGAAATTAAGTGTAAGTCTTATAACTTTGTTCTTTTTTAAGACTTTTGGCTTTTTTGGGTTCTTTACAGATGGATTTTAGGATCTTATCAATTTCTGCCAAAGAGTAGCTGGGATTTTTATAGGGATTGTGTTTAATCTATCCTTTCAATGATAGTTTGTAATTTTCAGACCCAGGTCTTACACTTCTTCCAAAAATTTTTCCAAATTATTTATTTTACTCTGATGTTTTTGTACATGAAACTGTTTTAAACATTTCATTTCACATCATCATTGTTCATTATCATTAGTTCACTGGTACTGTATAGAAGAAATATAGTTGAGTTTTGGATATACCTTTTAACTTCATCATTTAGTGGTAGTCTGTCCAGTTTTCTGTTTCAAATCTTTCCTTGAAAATAGTGTGGAAGAATGGTCTTTGAAAGCTCAAGTATGGATGCAGATCTTGGTTCATATCTCTGAGTTTTGGCTCTGCTACTTACTAGTTGACAAATCCTGTCAAACCTCTCAGTGTTCTCATATGTATAATGGGACAGTAATATCAATCTCAAATTACTGTTAAGTAAAAGAGAATATAGGTAGATATTTAGAACAATGCCTTGCCAATGATACGGGACTGGTATTTGTTGTTTATCTTCTTTTGTTAATTAGCTCTATTTAAAAGCAAGCCCCAAAGCAAACAAAACCACGAAACCGAAAAACAAAAAAAACCCAAACAAAAAACCCAACCAAAACCCCTCAAAAAAAATCCCACCCAACCCCCCCAGAATAAACAAACCTAAAACCACAGACAAAAAAAAGAAAGAAAGAAAACCAGCAATAAAAAACTAACCCACTAAGAAAAAACCGCAAACAAAAACCTCAAACCTCTTCCTGTCCCCGTCACTTTTCTGTGATCCAAATCCCTCTGAGTGCTTGAGGAACAGTAAAAGATAAAGTCTCTCACACCGCATAGTTGTATTATAAAAGCCTGATAAATCTAGGTTGCTGTAGATGATATTTGACAATGTATTTGTAAGTAATATTAAAAATAATAAAAGTATAACTGAAAGGTCTTTGTTTTTATCCCATAGTTCTTATTAACGTGCTATTCTTTTACTACTTATTTCTCCTAAAAGCAAAAGCAGTATTTTTTTTCATTAAATTTGATGGTTACAATTCTTGCTTCTTTTGAATGACTGTTATTTTAAAAAAAATCTTAGAATCAAAACCTGATGTTTGAGTTGAAATGTAATGGTACTTTTATTTTGGTCTCTCTCTCACCTTTTTTTTTTTTTTTTTGCTTTTTTAGGGCCACACCCGCGGCATATGTGAGTTCCCAGGCTAGAGGCTGAATCAGAGCTGCAGCTGTCAGCCTACACCACAGGATCCGAGCCATATCTGTGACCTACACCACAGCTCACTGCAACCCCGGATCCTTAACCCATTGAGCGAGGCCAGGGATTGAACCTGGCCAGGTTTGTTTCCACTGAGCCACAACAGGAACTCCCTATTTTGGTTTGGGCAGGAAGAAATCAGAGATACAATATAATCCAAATATGATGGCTGAAACGTTATGTTGATTGAATGTATACTCACTATAAACCAAAGAAAATAATTGTTTACACTATAAATGTTATTTTAACAATAAAAACTTACCCTCAAAATCACAATTATAATTAAATTTATAACTCAAAAATCCACAGATCAATAACTCACAGACATTTCTATAAGAAAATTTTAAATCAGGAGTTTCCTTTGTGATTCAGCGGTTAACGAGGCTGACTAGAATCTATGAGGATGCACGTTTAATCCCTGGTCTTGCTCAGTGGGTTAAGGATCTGGTGTTGCTGTGAGCTGTGGTGTAGGTCGCAGATAAGGCTCAGATCTGGCATTGCTGTGGCTGTGGCTGTGGCTGTGGCTGTGGCATAGGCCAATGGCTGTAGCTCCTATTCAAAAGCCAAAAAACCCCCCACCCTTTTATTATTATACAAACTGCATTGTACATTGTATAAAATTAGAAAATATAAGATAAACAAAAATAGCCCCTATAGGAGTTTCCTGGTGGCTTGGTGGCTTAGTGCCTAAGAATTTGGCGTCTCAGCTGTGGTTTTGGGTTTGATCCCTGGCCCTGGGGAACTTGTGCATGCTGTGGGTGCACCCCCATAAAATACCCCCTCCCATAACATTACCAATGCAATGGTAACTGCTATTAGTACTTTAATATACATCTTTCCGGAACTTTTTGTATGCGTCTTTCTATATAACAATATTGGCACACATATACTCAAATGTATATAGGTATTTTAACTAAAGTAAGATAAAACTGCGCAAAATGTCTTTAATTTTTATTACATTTAAAATCAGCTTTAGGTATAATTTATGTAAAATAAAATGGATTAACTTCAAAGTGTATAGTTTTATGAGTTCTGACAAATATATATAGTTATATAATTACCATCACAGTCAGTAAAATAGTAGAAGACTCTTCCTTTTTATTACTGAGTACTACTCCAAGGTTTGTGTCCTGAAGTTTGCTATACATGCACCAGCTGATGAACATTTGGGTTGTTTTCTGGATTTTAGTGACTGTGAATAGAGCTACTGTGAACATTCACATATAAATCTTTGTGTGTTTCATAATATAGACACACACACGTGCATTTTTTGGTAAGTATTTAAGAGTGGGATTGCTGGATTGTAAGGTTAACATATGTAGATACTGTTTTGAAACTTTTTTTCAGTCATTGATTCCCCCCATCAACTTTCCGTTTAAGTAAATTTTCCTCGTATTAAATTCTCAGACAATATTCAGAAATTTTCCTATCTCAAGATGTTCTTTAAAGCTTTTTTCAGTCGAAATCAGTATCTAAACTGGGACCATACCTCAATTAATGTCACTTTAGTCTTTAATCTACATTGTCCCTTTTCTTTTTGCCTTTATGTAGAGCAGCACCCGCAGCATATGGAGGTTCCCAGGCTAGGGGTCTAACAGGAGCTGTAGCTGCTGGCCTTCGCCACAGCCACAGCAACGTGGGATCCGAGCCGCGTCTGCAGCCTTCACCACAGCTCACGGCAACGCCGGATCCTTAACCCACTGAGCAAAGCCAGGGATTGAACCCGCAACCTCATGGTTCTTAGTCAGATTCGTTAACCACTGAGCCACGAAGGGAACTCCTACATTGTCCCTTTTTTCATGACCCTGACTCACTGAGGAGACCAAACCGATTGTCCTGCAGTTGTCTTCTGGATTTGTCTGGTAGTTTCCATGTGGTGTCATTTATCTTGTTCCTTTATTTCCTATAAACTAGAAGCTGTATAAAAAGACTTGGTGGATCCAGGTTAAATATTTTTAGCTAGATTATATCATTGATAATGTCTACTTAATGTTGCAATATAAGGTTCATTTTATCAATAGTATTTTCTTACTATTGAGAAATGGCATCAGTGATAGCATCCTTCATTTTTTTAACTAAAGATCAGAGAAGAATCCCTCTTACTAGAGATCAAAGGAGAAATGGGATATTGAAAAGACAGTAACAGTAACTAGAGAGTAGAATAATGAAAGGGGGAAGCATGTGTCATAGCATGGCTGTAGTTGCCCTTGCTGTGACCACTGGAATTTGAGAAAAAGGATGAATACTTTGATCATAAGGACGAGTACTGGGAGTTTCCATCGTGGCTCATTGGTTAACGAATCCGACTAAGAACCGTGAGGTTGCGGGTTCAATCCCTGGCCTTGCTCAGTGGGTTAAGGATCCGGCGTTGCCGTGAGCTGTGGTGTAGGTTGCAGACGCGGCTCAGATCCTGCATTGCTGTGGCTGTGGCGAAGGCCAGCAGCTACAGCTCCTGTTAGACCCCTAGCCTGGGAACCTCCATATGCCGCGGGTGCGGCTCCACATAAAAAGGCAAAAAGACAAAAAAAAAAAAAAGGACGAGTACTTTGTACTAAGTTTATTATTGAATTTTATCAATCAAAAGATAAAATTAACTGCAGTGTAAGCAGTTTATTTTATTTTATTTTTTGGCTGCACCCATGGCGTGCAGAATTTCCCGGGCCAGGGGTTGAACCTGCACCACTGCAGTGACAACGCTGGATCCTTAACCTGGTGTGCCACACACAAACTCCTTAAGTAGTTTAATTTCAAGTATTTAAAGTTATTAAACTAAGACTTAATGTAATACCTGACATAAATATTTCTTGAATGAATGATGGAAATTAAATCAGATAATAAACAAAAGTATTAAATAAAATGAGGCTATATAAAATAATCGTTTTTAAGATAGTAAAAGAATTATTCTCATTTCATATGCATCTCTGAAATAAAAGGAATTAAAAGTAAAATCACTGCTTGTATTATCCTTGTTGATTGATGAAGAGAATCAGTGGGTTTTTTTGTTGTTTGTTTGGGTTTTTTTTGGCCTTGCCCGTGGCGTGCAGAAGTTCCCAGGCCAAGGATCGAACCTGTACCACAAAAGTGACCTGAACCCAGTAGTGACAATCCCAGATCGTTAATTGCTAGGCCACCAGGGAACTCTGGGAATCATTCCTTATGGTGTCAATTAAAAGTTGTTAATTAAAAACAAACCATAATCAATGCTATAAGTTGTTTATTGATTCACAGCATTGTAGCATTATGTAGGGGTCAGAAGCATGAGATCTGCACTTTACTGTCCTATCGATAAAGTGATAATGCTAATAATGCTACCGTTGTGTACTTCATAGGGTTGTGGTCTGAATTGAATGAATGAACAAATTTATTTAAAACAAATCCAAGCATGTAGTAAGTGCTAAATAAATGTTACATGTGGTTTTTATTGTTACTCTTATTACTATTGTTGACTTAAACCAACTATACTGCCAGATATTTCTCCAGCAAAGATGGATTTATTTGGGATCTGTAGAGAATTGCAGTTTGGGGGTCTGCAGTCATGGCAAGCACACATGACAAGGGATGGAAAACACTTTTCTCCCCCCCCCTTTTTTTTTTGGCCACCCTTAGGCATATGGAGTTCCTGGGCCAGGGATCAGATCCAAGCCACAGTTGCGACCTAAGCCACAGCTGCAGCAAGGCTGGATCCTTAACCCACTGTGCTGCCCCGAGGATCGAACCTGTGTCCGAGTGCTCCCAAGACGCTGCTGATCCTGTTGCACTCCAGTGGGAACTCTGGAAAACACTTTTACGGGAAGGAAAAGAAAGTTGGGAGGACTTTAGTAAACAAAGTCCAATGCTTTTCATTGGCTTAATCCTTGCCAGGAAAGAAGAGGAGTCTTTCTTCTTCCTGTGGCAGCTCCCTGTTCTGGTCTCCCAATTCTATTTAAATGAGTTTAATTAATTTTTAACATTTTCTGTTTATTTTTTAAGTTTTCCCTTTTTGATCAACATCTTTCTCTGACAGAATCTCTTATCAAGAGTCAAGTTTTCTTGTTTCAGTGGCTTTTTCTTCTTCATTGCAAGGAAGGACCTTTCTTGGGTATAATATCTTAATGTCAGAGGGAAGGTGCACAGATTGGAAACTTAATGATGTTGCATTTGAATAACAGGAAGGGGTAAGAGGGAGAATGCCCAGGAACTTTTCATCTAAGATCCATATGTACTCAAGATCATAGACCCTGGAGATCATTTTAAGTGCTATGTCATCATCAAAATTTGGTGGCAGATTTCCAACAAGCCTGGTCTAGATATCTTGGGGAAAGCTGTCTCATCAGATGTCATCTATTCAATTTCAGGAAATCTTTATTTAAAGTTTACAAGATGATGTACACATCCAAGCGGGTTTTGGTGCTTTCTTTAGGTGTGTCATGTGAATCCAAAGGTCTGTTCCTTGGACTTTTTTGGTACAAGGGTTGATTAGCAATACCTTATAAGGCCCTTTCCAGGGAGGCTGAAGAGAGCTCTTCTGGAGGTGTCTTTTCCAGTAGATGACATCTTCTGATTTCAATGCTTAAGTTCTTTGTCTCCTGAGAGTGCACTGTGAAAAGATTGCTTTACCAAAGGATTTTTTTTTTTTAATGGAACTATTTGCAGTGTTTGGTTAGGTTTTGGTGTGTAGAAAAGTGATTCAATTATATGTGTCTAAGTGTATGTATGTATGTATGAATGGCTAAACCAGAGGGTTTAGGGTGATAAGAGCAGTGAAAGTATTGTAAAACCAACCAGAGTGCACAGACTTGTCAAGGAACCTGGCCAGTAAAATGGGTTCCTTGGTCACTATGAACTTTTTTTTTTTTTTTGCTTTTTAGGGACCATGAAGTTTGAAAGGAGTTCCCCAGGTAGGGATAATTTCTTCCAAAAGGACTTTTTTTAGTCACAGAGGAGATAGTAGCCTATCTGCAAGGGAGGGATACGGATCACAACTAAAACATACTTATATCCATGAGATAGAGGAAGTTGTATGAAATCCATTTGCCAGACCTCAAATTGTCCATCAAGCAGTTTAAAATGTCTGGGAGCAGTATGAACAGGCTTCCCTGGGTTGTATTTCAGATAAATGGGGCAAGTGAGGTAGGTCCTTTTTTGGCCTTGTTAATGTTTCCTCACCAATATTGATTTATAAAGGCTATCATTTTGTCAGTAAACCAGTGGACCAGTGGTTTTATGGCACGTACAGTGGTGAGGACTAAGAATTTTAGAGGACTTCAGAATTTTAGTCTGGTAGGACTGGGTTGTTACTTGGTCCAAATCAGAGCTTTCTCTTTTTATGAAGTCAACAGTTGTTGAATTTCCAGTCTTGTTTTCTTCTCTGAGGGCAATTGTTAGGCTTCTCTAGTCAGTATTTCTAAGTTACCGTTTGGGAAAATACCCCTTTCGACCATGTTAGAGATTTGGTTGTTTTTGGTTCCTTTAAGGGCAACATTCCTTGTGGAGATGTCAGCAGGGTGATTGCCCTTAGCTTCCAGAGAGTCAAATTGAGAATACCCTGGAATCCCTTTTTTGTTTTAGGCCGCACCAGTGGCATATGGAGGTTCCCAGGCTAGGTGTCTACTCGGAGCTACAGCTGTCGGCTTATGCCACAGCCACAGCAATGCCAGATCCGAGGTACATCTGCAGCCTACACTCACAGCAATGCTGGATCCTTAACCCACCGAGCCATCCGACGGATTAAACCTGCATCATCATGAATTCCAGTCAGATCCATTTCCGCTGATCCACAACGGGAACTCCTGATGTTGGTATTGTAATTGTTTTAGAGCACCGCAAATTGTACCCACGTAAGGCTCAAACTTAATTGATAAATATGTGTGTTCTGACTGCTACACTGACTGACCATCCTCTTGTCTCTCCATCTCCTTGGGCCTCCTTGTTTCCTGGGACACAACAGGAATTGGCCAGTGGTTAACCCTACAATTGCCTCTATGTGGTCAAATGAAAGGAAGAGTTGCAAATCTTTCATTTTAAATCAAAAGCTGGAAGTGATTAAGCTTAGTGAGGAAGGCATGTCAAAAGCTGAGATGGCCTGAAAACTAGGCTTCTTGTGCCAGTTACCCAAGTTGTGAATGCAAGGAAAAGTTCTTGAAAGAACTTAAAAGTGATACTCAAAAAGAGAAAAAAAAACAAGCAAACAAAAAACTGCTACTCTAGTGAACCCACAAATGATAAGAAAGAAAAACAGCCTTATTGCTCATGTGGAGATATAATGGTCTGGATAGAAGATCAAACCATTGGGAAACATTCCATTAAGCCAAAGCCTCGTCCAGAGCAAAGCCCTAACTGTCTTCACTTCTGCGAAGTCTGAGAGAGGTGAGGAAGCTGCAGAAGAAATGTTTAAAGCTAGTAGAGTTTGGTTCATAAGATTTAAGAAAAAAGCCATCTGCATAACATAAAAGTGCAAGTTGAAGCAGCAAGTGCTGATATTGAAACTACAGCAGGTTATCCAGGAGATCTAGTTAAAATAATTAATGAAGGTGGCCATACTAAACAACAGATTTTTAGTGTATGGAGTTCCCGTTGTGGCGCAGCGGAAATGAATCAGACTAGGAACCATGAGGTTGCGTGTTCGATTCCTGGCCTCGCTCAGTGGGTTAAGGATCTGGTGTTGCTGTGGCTGTGGTGTAGGCTGGCAGCCGTAGCTCTGATTTGACCCCTAGCCTGGGAACCTCCACATGCATGGGTTTGGCCCTAAAAAAAAAAGGATTCTCAATGTAGGTGAACCAGCCTTCTATTGGAAGATGCCATCTAGGACATTTCATAGGTAGAGAGAAAAAGTCAATGCTTGACTTCACAGCTTCAAAGAATAGGCTGACTTTTATTCGAGGCTAATGCAGATGGTAACTTTAAGTTGAAGTCAATGCTATTTACTATTTAAGAAATCCTAGGGCCCTTAGGAATTATGTTAAATCTACTTTTCCTAGATGACAGCACATCGGTTGACAACATGGTTTACTGAATATTTTAAGCCCACTGTTGAGACCTCCTGCACAGAGAAAAATATCCCTTTCACAATATTACTCCTCATTGACAATGCACCTGTCACCCAAGAGCTCTGATGGAGATGTAGAAGATTAATATTGTTTTCGTGCCTGCTAATACAACATCATTTTTCAGCCCATAGATTAAGGAGTAATGTCGACTTTCTGCCCTTATAATTTAAGAAATACATTTTGTAAGGTTATATTCATCATAAATGGTGATTCCAATGATAGATCTGGGCAAAATAAATTGAAAACATTCTGTAAAGGATTCACCCTTCTAGATATCATTAAGAACATTTGTGATTCATGGGACGAGGTCAAAATATCAGCATTAATAGGAGTTAGGAAGAAGTTGATTTCAACCCTCGTGGATGGCTTTGATGAATTTAAGACATCAGTGGAGAAATTAACTGCAGATATGGTGGAAATATCAAAAGAACCAGGATTAGAAGTGGAGCCTGGGAGTTCCCTGGTGGCCTAATAGGTTAAGGATCTGGCATTGTTGCCACCATGGCACAAGTTCCATATCACATGCCATGGGTGTGGCCAAAAATAAATAAAAGTGGAGCCTGAAGCTGTGACTGGATTGATGCAATCTATGACAAATTTAGGAGTTCTTTTGTGGTATAGTGGGTTAAGGATCCAGTGGTTTTCATCCCTGGTCTGGAAACTTCTACATGCTGCAGGTGTGGCCAAAAAGCTCAGCGGGTTAAGAACCTGACATAGTCTCTGGGGGATGTGGGTTCCATCCCTGGCCTCACTCAGTAAGATAAGGATCTGGCGTTGCCATGAGCTGTGGTGTAGGTCATAGATGTGGTCTGGATCCTGCGTTGCTGTGGCTGTGGCATGGGCCAGCAGCTGCAGCTTCGATTCGACCCCTAGCCTGGGAACTTCCATATGCTGTGGGTATGGCCCTAAAAGGCCAAAAAAGCAAAAAAAAAAAAAAAGGAGAAAAACATCAACTCTGTATTGCCAAGTTTATCAGTTGCAGGTAAGATAGAGAAGGACTAGGGGAATTATATCCCTTTTTAAAAACTATACACAAAAATTGTTTCTTAGCCTCCTAAGGACCATATTATAACAAGCTGAGTAGACACAGGCATGTTTTGACAAATTACCTGCTTCTATGGGCACTTATTAGAGTGAATTTTTCTTTTAAATTTGTGGGCACTTGGTGGTGATGATGGTGTTGGAATTCTCTTCTCGTATTTATAGTCTTTCTGCACCGGCACTAACTTTTCCATGGTGTTTTTCTTTGCTCTCTGAGGCCTTACTTAATGGTTTACATCAGTGTTTCAAGCATTTCTGGCCTGGTTAGGTACTCTGTCAAAAAGGTACTTTGTATAATGTACAGTATCTTCTCTCAGATTCACAGTATGCAAAATAAAAACTCTCAGAGGTTTTAACTTTGATCACTCCAGTCTCCTGAGGACCTAGGGGTTCCTTGGAACATGTTTCAGAAGTATTACTTTGTATTTCTGTATATGAGGTAAAAGAAGGCAGACTCTTTCTCAATTTGATTCTTATCTATTTTGGCATTGAACCAAAGTACACTGAGAAGTAGGAAATAGGACCATGTCTTTTTCACTTTTAGGCTGCATATGAACCTAACTATTTTACTTTAAATGCTATTATTGCTATTTTTATGTTGACTCCTGAATTTTCAAATGTAGAATTAGTTCCTTTCTTTTTATATTTTGTTTTATGGGTGAACTTGCAGCATATGGGAGTTGCCAGGCTAGAGGTTGAATTGGAGCTACAGCTGCCAGTCTACACCACAGCCACAGCAACACTGGATCCGAGCCACATCTGAGACCTACTTGTGGCAACACTGGATCCTTAACCCACTGAGTGAGGCCAGGGATCCAACATGCATCCTCAGAGACAACGCCAGGTTCTTGACCCACTGAGCCACGATGGGAACTCCTAAAATTTGTTTCTAGTACTTTGGCTAGTACTTTCCTTAAGTAGAGTCATGTTGACTATATTTTCCAAAATGAAATCAGTCTTATACTTTGTTAACATCTTATACTTTAGTTTGATGATGTGCATAATTAAAATCAAGGCTGTTCAGAAAAATCCTGGTTGTTCGATAAATGTTACATAGTCCACTGACTTTCTTTTTTTTAATTGCTCAATGAATATTATTATATTTATAGTAGTACAACAATAATCACAACCAAATTTTATAGCATTTCCATCCCAAACCCTCAGTGCATTCCCCCACCCCCAACCTGTCTCATTTGGAAACCATAAGTTTTTCAAAGTCTGTGAGTCAATATCAGTTCTGCAAAGAAGTTCATTGTGTCCCTTTTTTTTTAGATTCCACATGTAAGGGATAGCATTTGATATTGGTGTCTCATTGTCTGACTGACTTCACTTAGCATGATAATTTCTAGGCTAATCCATGTTGCTGCAAATGTCGTTATTTCTTCCCTTTCAATGTCTGAGTAATATTCCATTGTGTATATGTACCACATCTTCCCTATCCATTCCTCTGTTGATGGGCACTTAGGTTGTTTCCATGACTTGGCTGTTGTATAGAGTGGTGCAATGAACACTGGAGTACATGTGTCTTTTTGAGTCATAGTTTTCTCTGGATAGATGCCCAGGAGTGGGATTGCTGGATCAAATGGTAATTCTATTTGGAGTTTTCTGAGGAATCTCCATATTGTTTTCCACAATGGTGGTACCAATTTGCATTCCCACCAACAGTGTAATAGGGATCCTTTTTCTCCACACCCTCTCCAGCACTTATTGTTTGTAGACTTCTGGATGGTGGCCATTCTGGCTGGTGTAAGTTGGTACCTCATAGTGGTTTGATTTGCATTTCTCTAATAATGAGTGATGTTGAACATCTATTCATGTGTTTTTTGGCATCTGTATGTCTTCTTTGGAGAATTGTCTGCTTAGATCTTCTGCCCATTTTTTGATGGGGTTGTTTGTTTTTTTGGTTTTGAGCTGTAAGAGGTGTTTATAAATTTTGGAGATTAATCCCTGTCAGTTGATTCATTTGCAAATATTTTGTCCCATTCTTTGGGTTGTCTTTTCATTTTGTTTAGGGTTTCCTTTGCTGTGCAGAAACTTTGAAGTCCCATTTGTTTGTTTTTGTTTTTATTGTCATTACTCGGACAGATGGATCTGAGAAGGTGTTGCTCTCGTTTATGTCAGAGAGTGTTTGGCCTATGTTTTCCTCTAAGAGTTTTATAGTTTCTGGTCTTCTATCTAGGGCTTTAATCCGTTTTGAGTTTATTTTTGTGTATGGTGTTAGGAAGTGTTCTACTTTCATTTTTTTACATGTGGCTGTCCAGTTTTCCCAGCACCACTTATTGAAGGGGCTGTCTTTTCTCCGTTGTATATTCATGCCTCCTTTGTCATAGATTAGTTGACTGTAGGTGTGTGGGTTTAATTCTGGGCTTTCTATCCTGTTCCACTGATCTCTGTTTCTGTCTTTGGGATAGTACCATACGGTTTTGATGACCGCAGCTTTGTAGTATACTGTGAAGTCAGGGAGCCTGATCCCCGCAGCTCCATTTTTCTTTTTCAGGATGTCTTAGGCTATTCTGG
>PVHT021183555.1:5821908-5864663 GCA_004024745.2 Catagonus wagneri
TGTTCTAGTTCTGTGAAAAATGTCCTTGGTAATTTGATAGGGATTGCGTTGAATCTGTAGATTGCCTTGGGTAGTATAGTCATTTTGATAATATTGACTCTTCCAATCCAAGAGCGTGGTAAGTCTTTCCATCTGTCCATGTCATCCTTGATTTCTTTCATCAGCGTCTTATATTTTTCAGAGTACAGGTCTTTTGTCTCTTTAGGCAGCTTTATTCCTAAGTATTTGATTCTTTTTGATGCGATGGTAAACAGGATTGCTTCCCTAATTTCTCTTTTTGATGTTTCATTGTTAGTATATAGAAATGCAGTTGATTTCTGTGTATTAATTTTGTATCCTGCAACTTTGCCAGATTCATTGATGAGCTCTGACAGTTTTCTGGTAGAGTCTTTAGGATTCACTAGGTATAGTATCATGTCATCTGCAAATAGTGATAGTTTGACTTCTTCCTTTCCAGTTTGGATTCCTTTTATTTGTTTTACTTCTTTGATTGCCATGGCTAGGACTTCCAAAACCATGTTGAATAGTCGTGGTGAGAGCAGACATCCTTGTTTTGTTCCTGATCTCAGGGGGAATTCTTTCAGCTTATCACCATCGAGAATGAGGTTAATTTTGGGTTTGTCATATATGGCCTTTATTATGTTGAGGAAACTTCCCTCTATGCCTGCTTTCTGGAGGTTTTTTTTTTTTTATCAGAAATTGGTGTTGGATTTTGTCAAAGGCTTTTTTCTGCATTGATTGAGAGGATCCTATGGTTTTTTTTCTTCAGTTTGTTAATGTGGTGTATCACAGTGATTGATTTGTGGATTTTTTAGAATGCTTTCATCCCTGGGATAAAACCCACTTGATCGTGATGTAGAATCCTTTTAATGGATTGTTGGATTTGGTTTGCTAGTATTTTGTTCAGGATTCTTGCATCTATGTTCATCAGTGAAACTGGCCTATAATTTTCTTTTTTTGTGGTATCTTTGTCTGGTTTTAGTATCAGGGTGATGGTTGCCTCATAGAATGAGTTTAGGAGTGTCCCTTCCTCTGCAATTTTTTGGGATAGTTTCAGAAGAATAGGTGTTAGCTGTTCTCTAAATTTTTGATAGAATTCGCCTGTAAAGCCATTTGGTCCTGGATTTTGTTTGTTGGAAGTTTTTTTTTTTTTTTTTTTTTTTTTTTGTCTTTTTGCCTTTATCTAGAGCCGCACCTGCAGCATATGGAGCTTCCCAGGCTAGGGGTCTAACAGGAGCTGTAGCTGTCGTCCTTCGCCACAGCCACAGCAACGCAGGATCTGAGCTGTATCTGCAACCTACACCACAGCTCACGACAACGCTGGATCCTTAACCCACTGAGCAAGGCCAGGGATTGAACCCGCAACCTCATGGTTCTTAGTCGGATTCGTTAACCACTGAGCCACAATGGGAACTCCTGTTTGGAAGTTTTTAAATCACAGTTTCAATTTCAGAACTTGTGATTGGTCTATTAATATTTTCTATTTCATCTTGGTTTAGTCTTGGAAGATTGTGCTTTTCTAAGAATTTGTCCATTTCTTCTAGGTTTTCTGTTTTATTGCCATATAGTTGCACGTAGTAGTCTCTTATGATCCATTATATTTCTGTGATGTCCATTGTTACTTCTTTTTCATTGCTAATTTTATTGATTTGAGTCCTCTCTCTTTTTCTTGATAAGTCTGGCTAGGGGTTTATCAATTTTGTTGATCTTTTCAAAGAACCAGCTTTTAGTTTCATTGATCTTTTCTATGGTTTTCTTCATTTCTATTTCATTGATTTCTGCTCTGATCTTTATGATTTTTTTCTTCTACTAACTTTAGGTTTTGTCTGTTCTTTTCTCTCTAGCTGCTGTAGATGTAAAGTTAAGTTGTTTTTTGAGCTTTTTCTTGTTTCCTGAGGTATGCTTGTATTGCTATAAACTTCCCTCTTAGAATTGCTTTTGCTGTATCTTTGTTGTCATTTGCTTCTATGTATTTGGAATGTTGTATCTTTGTTGTCATTTGCTTCTATATATTTTTAAATTTCCTCTTTGATTTCTTCAGTGACCCATTGGTTGTTTAGTAGCATGTTGTTTAGTCTGCACATGTTTGTGTTTTTTGCCTTTTTGTTGTTGTTGTTGTTGATTTCCAACCATATAGCATTGTGGTTGGAAAAATGTTTGATATGATTTCAATTTTCTTAAAGTTACAGAGGCTTGATTTGTAGTCCAGGATGTGATCAATCTTAGAGAATGTTCTGTGTGCACTTGTGAAGAATGTGTATTCTGTTGCTTTTGCACGAAATGTCCTATAAATATCTATTAAGTCCATCTGTTCTAATACTTCATTCAGGTCCTGTGTTTCCTTATTGATTTTCTGTCTGGATGTTCTGGCCGTTGCTGTAAGTGGAGTGTTAAAGTCACACACTATTATTGTGTTATTGTCCATTTCTCCTTTTAAGGTTGTTAGCAGTTGCCTTATATATTGTGGTGATCCTATGTTGGGTGCATATATATTTAAAATTGTTATATTTTCTTGGATCGATTCTTTGATCATTATGCAGTATCCTTCCTTGTCTCTTAAAATGTTCTTCATTTTAAGGTCTGTTTTGTCTGGTATGAGTAGTGCTACTCCGGCTCTGTTTTGATTCCTGTTTGCATGGAATATTTTCTTCCTTCCTCTCACTTTCAATTTGTATGTGACCCTAGAAGTGAAGTAGGTCTCTTGAAGACAGCATATGTTTGGGTCTTGTTTTTGTATCCATTCAGCCAGTCTATGTCTTGTGGTTGGCACCTTTAGTCCATTAACATTTAAGGTAATTATTGATATGTATGTTCTTATTGCCATTTTATTAATTGTTTTGGATTTTTGTTGCTCTTTTTTCTTCCCTTCTCTTGTTGTCTCCTTTTGTGGTTTGATGACTATCTTTAGTGTTGTATTTGAGTTGATTTTTCTTATTTGTTTGTGTATCAATTGTAGATTTTTGGTTTGCAGTAGCCCTGAAGTTTTGATGTAGGAGTCTATATATATATATATATATATATATATATATATATATATATATGAGATTGTTTTAATTTGTTGGTCTCTTAATTGCATCTCCAGTATATCCTGCATTTGTACCCTCCTCACGATTTCTGATTTTGGTAGCATAATTGTGATTTCGTATCTTTACTGTATATTGCCTTTACTGGTGAGCCTTGTCATTTGTGGTGTTTTCGTTTCTGGTTGTAGCCTTTTCTGCCTCGAGAATTTCCTTTAGTATTTGTTGTAAAGCTGGTTTAGTGTTGCAGAATTCTCTTAGCTTTTGCATATCTGTAACGCTTTTGATTTCTCCTTCAAATCTGAATGAGAGTCTCGCTGGGTAAGATAATCTTGGTTGGAGGTTTTTTCCTTTCATCACATTAAGTATATCATGCCACTCCCTTTTGACCTGCAGAGTTTCTGCTGAAAAATCTGCCGATAACCTTATTGGGGTTCCTTTGTGTGTTATTTGTTTCTTTTCCCTAGCTGCTTTCAATATTTTCTGTCTTTAATTTTGGTCATTTTGATTAATATGTGTCTTGGGGTGTTTGTTCCTCCTTGGGTTTATTTTATGTGGTACTCAGTGCGTTTCCTGGATTTGAGTGAGTGGTTCCTTTCCCATGTTAGGAAAGTGTTGGGCTATTTTCTCTTCAAATATTTTTTCTGTCCCTTTCTCTCTCTCTTGTCCTTCTGGTATCCCCATAGTACAGATGTTGTTGTACTTAAAGTTGTCCCAGAGTTCTCTGAGAGTCTCTTCATTTCTTTGCAATCTTTTTTCTCTTTTCTGTTCCACATCAGTGATTTTCACTAGTCTGTCTTCCACCTCGCTATTCGTTCTTCTGACTCCTGTGTTCTGCTATTAGTTGCTCGTAATTAATTTTTTATTTCAGTTATTGTATTTTCCATCTCTGCTTACTTAAGTTTTATATCTTGTATTTATTTTGCCTAGTGTTTCCTGTCAATTATCAGTCTTTGCCTCCAGTTTATTTCCAGTGTCTTGCATCATCTTCAGGATCAACAGTCAAAAGTCTTTTTCCCTGAGGCTGATAATCTCCTGATCACTTATTGTTCTTCTGTTTTTTTTTCTTCCTCTCTTATCCGAGTTATAGTTCTTTGTGTTTTCATTTTTATAGGTTTTTGGTGTGGTGTCCTTTTTGCAGACAATAGAGTTGTAGCCTCTCTTACTTCTGATGTCTGCCTCCCTTGTAGCTGAAGTTGGTAAGGGGGCTTGCTGAAGGCTTCCTGATGGGAGTAAGGGGGCTTGCTGGTGCCTGCCCACTAGTAGGTGGGGCTGATTCCTGTCCCTCTGGTAGGTGGGGCCTTGTCTCTGGGCGAGATTAGAGGCAGCTGTGTGCCTGAGGGTTCTTTAGGCCGCCTGTTTACTGATGGGTGGGGCTGTCATCCCACCTGGATTATTGTTTGGCCTGGGGCTTCTCACGGCTGATGGATGAGAACAGATTTTCCCAAAATGGCCACCTCCAGAGAAATGCACACTGGTAGTATTCCCAAGAGCTTTGCCTCCAATGCCCTTCCCCTACAATGAGCCACCTTGTTTTCCTAGCAGATCCTCTAAGAACTACAGTCAGGTTCACCCCAGATTCCTCTGGAGCCTTTGCTTTGCCCTGGGACCCAGTGCACATGAAAGTCTTCATGCACCTTTCAGGAATGAGGTCTCCATTTCCCCCAGTCCTGTGGAGCTCCTATGCACAAGCCTCACTGGCCTTTAATGACAGATGCTCTGGGGGCTCTTTCTCGCAATGTCTGATCTCCAGGTGTGGGGATTTGACGTGGGGCTCAGACTCTCAGTCTTGTAGGTGAGTCTCTGTGATACAGTTACTTTCCAGTCTGTCGGCTTCCCACCCAGGAGGTATGGGGTTGCTTATATCACGTAATTGCCCCTCCTACCTCTTGATGAGGTCTCCTCTTTGTCTTCTGGAGTAGGACATCTTTTTGAAAGTTTCCCGTCCATTTGATTGAAGGTTGGTAAGCATTTGGTTGTAATTTTGTTGTTTATATGAGAGAAGTTAAACTCCAGTCCTTCTATTCTGCCATCTTAATCCTCTCTCTCTCTCCATTGACTTTCAGGCAATATGTTTCATGATCATAACTGAAAAATAAATACCCTCACCAGAATACATTTCTGGCAACTTCCAATATGAGGAAGTTGAGAGATATAACTCGGGCATTGATATCTGAAACTTATAGGATTTTTTTTTCTTTGGTTTTTAGGACCACACCCGTGGCATATGGAAGTCAGCTGCTGGCTTACCTATGCCACAGCCACAGCAATGCAGGATCCAAGCCTTGTCTATGACCTGCATCAAAACTCATGGCAATGCTGGATCCTTAACCCACTAAGTGAGGCCAGGGATCAAATCCGTGTCCTCATGGATACTGGTCTGGTTTGTTTCCACTGAGCCATGATGAGAACTCCTAAATTTATAGTATTTAAAAACATTTGTATTTATTTATTTATTTTTTCTGTTTTAGTGTGGCACCTGTGGCACATGGAAGTTTCCAGACTCATGGTCAAATTGGAGCTACAGCTGCTGGCCTGTCCCACAGCCACGGCAACTCAGGATCCAAGCTGTGTCTGTGAGTTAAATGACAGCTCTTGGCAACGTTGGATCTTTAACCCACTGATCAAGGCCAGGGATTGAACCTGCGTCTTCACGGATACTAGTCAGATTTGTTCCCGCTGAGCCATGATGGGGAACTCCTTCATTGCATTTTTTCTTTGCATTTCTCTAATAATTAGTGATGTTGAGCATCTTTTCATATGCATTTTGGCCATCTGTCTCTCTTCTTTGGAGAAATGTTTATATATTCTGACCATTTTTTAAATTAGATCTATCCACTTTTGAACGGAGGGACTGGACTGAGTCTTAAAAGACATTGGGAAGGAAATTATACTTTTTGTTTTAATTTCACTTAGGGCGAGCCTGCTTGAAATCCCAAACTGTCTCTCTTGATATTGCTATCTTAAGTTCCTATCCTCAGGACTCTATGCAGTTTATAATTTTCCTGTTTTAAAAATGAGTATCATTCAAAATTCACTTCATTTTGTTTTAAGGTCAGTGCTATAAAGTCATAGAAAACTTAGTGATTTGGAAAAACCATCAGAAACAGGTCTTATATTGCCAAGAGACAATTTATAGAAGATTTTTTTTTTCTTTTGATGATCTCCCAAAACTGATGTTTGTCTTTGAAATTCCATGAGAGTAGCCAAATTACAGTTACCAAATTTGCCAGTCTAATATGATTCATTGGTATGTGAAAATTCATTTTTAAAAAGCTTATTAAAATTTTAAAATAGTTTTTGGGGCTCCTGTTGTGGCTCAGTGGTAATGAACCCGACTAGCTTCCATGAGGATGCAGGTTTCGATCCCTGGCCTTGCTCAGTGGGTTAAGGATTCAGTATTGCCGTGAGCTGTGGTGTAGGTTGCAGATGCAGCTTGGATCCTGCATTTCTGTGGCTGTGGTATAGGCTGGCAGCTGTAGCTCTGTTTCAACTCCTTACCTGGAAACTTCTCTGTACCATGGGTATGGCCTTAAAAAAAGCAAAAAAAATTAAAAAAAATTTTTTTGGTTTATTTATTTGGCTGCTCTCATGGCATACAGAAGTTCTCATGCCTGGGATCAAACCTGAGCCATAACAGTGACAACACCAGATCCTTAACTGCTAGGCCACCAGGGTACTCCTAAATGTTTTTTTTTTTTTTTTTAAATTTGAAACTTATACATGCTCATTGCCTAACATTTGGTAACAGAAAATTTAAATAAAATAACTCATAATCTCATTTATTTATTTGTTTTTGTCTTTCTAGGACTGCACCCACAGCATGTGGAAGTTCCCAGGCCAGGGGTTGAATCTGAGCTATAGCTGCCAGCCTACATATACAGCCACAACAATGTGGGATCCTAGCCATGCCTGCAACCTACACCACAGCTCATGGCAACACCAAATCGGTTAACCCACTGAGCGAGGCCAGGGTTGGAATTCTCAAGGATACCAGTCAGGTTCATTACTGTTGAGCCACAACGGGAATTCCACGTAATTGCATTATTTTTTTAGGGCTGCATGTGTGGCATATGGAGGTTCCCAGGCTAGGGGTTGAATTGGAGCTGTAGCCGTTGGCCTATGCCACAGCCACAGCAGTGCCAGATCCAGCTGCATCTGTGATCTACACTGCAACTCACGGCAACGCCAGATCCTTAACCTACTGAGTGAACCCATATCCTCATGGATGCTAGTCAGATTGTTTCTGCAGAGCCATATGGGAACTCCTCACTCATAATCTTATAGCCAAAAGATAACTTAGCATAGTCAATCTTTAATCTTGTTCCTTTCATTAATTATTTAAGTACAACTCTCTTAACATAGTTGATATCATTTTGTCTACATAGGTTTGTGTTTTGGTGCTTTTTTCATTAGTCTAACCTTAAATTGCCAAGAAAAAGTCTGAGTACTTTTTTTTTTTTTGCATTTATTTGTTCCTCTCTAGATTATCTGAACTTTGTCTTACAAAGTTTCTTTGTTTGTAGATTCCTCTCTTTGGTGCTAAGACTATTGGACAGAGAAGTCCTGATGGACCAGTGCTGAGCAAAGCTGAATTTGTTGAGAAAGTTCGTCAGAGTAATCAAGCCTGTCATGATGGAGATTTCCACACAGCTATTGTTCTTTACAATGAAGCCCTGGCTGTTGACCCTCAGAACTGCATCTTATATAGCAATAGATCTGCAGCCTATATGAAAATCCAGCAGTATGACAAGGCACTGGACGATGCAATCAAGGCTCGACTTCTCAATCCCAAATGGCCAAAGGTAGAAATTTCATTTACTTTCACAGAATCTTCTGTGCTGATTTCTTGTTTTAATATAACACTTTATTGACTCAGTACAGTTATTAATATTTTAATAGTTTGTCCTTCAGCAAGATGTGGAGTGGCTTCACTGACCTGATGCACTAGTGAATGGCTTCCTTTTTTATGCTTTGGAAGTATGCTTTCTATGTCTAAGTTTAATATTTTTCTCTGTGTTTGAAATTTGAATTTTTTTCACTCGGATTCTTTATAGGATGCATTCTATTTGTTTATATAGGTTTTGAACATCTCTTTTTTGCACAAATGTTTTAGGTGGAGTAAGTTGATCATGTTTCTTTCCTTCAACTGAAAGTAATTTTATTCTCTCTCAGTGACTGCTTGTTTTTAGAATGATATTTAATCAAAGAAATTTTTTCCTAATTAATCATTGTAATTATCTATATTCGCTTGAATAGTGTAAGGCTTGAAATGTCTTTGCTTTGTATATACTTTATTTTCAGTGTGCCTCTTCACCATCTAGCCCCCTGTTTATTTTAGAAATGATTTCTTAAGATGTAACTGAAGTGTTTGAGATCTTTTTTACTGAAATACAAAACGATATTATCCTCTTATTGGCTTTCTGTTGGGTTAACACAAGTTAAAAGATAATTCCTAGAAATTTAAAAAAGATTCTTACTGATTCTCAATAATATGTCATATTCGTGCTATTTTCTACTTTAATTCTGGTAAATATTTTTTGCCTCGTTCAGTGGAATTTCTAGTATTGTTGCTACCTTATGAATTGTTTAGTATTCTGTAATTTCCCAAAGGATTTCTTTTTATAACTATAATCATTGTAAATGAAGTGGTTGTATATGTTTTAAAAAATTGTTATATGTCATCATTTGGGAGTTAGAATGCTGTTTTCAAAGGACAGGCTTCTATTAATGAGAAGATGACTTTGGGTAAATCTCTTAACCTCTCTGGGGTTAAAATAAATGGGATAATACTTATCTTGTAAGGTCATTTAAGAGTGATAGATCATTTGTTGCTTGTACATACTAGGTAGATATCTGGTGTGTAACAGTTATGATTGTGAAATTTTTTTACCAAATATTCAAATTAGTAAATTATTCTAGCAAGTCTTGGTCTATGTCTTTCTTCCTTCCCTCCCTCCCTTTCTCCCTTCCTTTTTTCTTTTTCTTTTTCTCTTTCTTTCTTTCTTTCTTTCTTTCTTTCTCTCTCTCTCTCTCTCTCCCTCTCTCCCTCCCTCCCTCCCTCCCTCTCTCGCTCTCTCTCTCTCTTGCCTATGATTGATGCAGTGAGCCTGACATAGAGCGCTTAAATTTCAAATTAAGTATCTCCATTCCTTCCTTTTTTGAAACCGTTTATCTTGTGTCTTGCTTATATGTGTGAATAGCTTTAAATTTTTATATTTTTCCTTTTTCTGTGTCATTTCCACTTTATCTTGTCAGCCGCTTGTGATTTTTTTTTTTTTTTTGGTGCACCTGTAGCCTACACCACAGCCACGGCAACACCAGTTCCTTAACCCACTGAGTGAGGTCAGGGATTGAATCTGCATCCTCACAGAAACAACGTTGTGATTGCTGAGCCACAATGGGAATGTCAGTAAAAGCTATTTTTTATGTAAAGATCCAAGGGCTCCAGAGGTTGAATGCAGAGTTTTTAAGTTATGTTTATTTTGCCTGAATGAAAGAACGATTTTGGTGTGATATGGGCTATAAAAGAAGTATGAACAAAAGGACTATGAGAGCCTCTCTCCCCCCGCCCCATGAAAGAATAAGCCGAGTTCCATTATGATACCTTATCTCCAACTGCTTCTTAGATGTTGTTTATATATGTTCACCTTTTCTGTGTCCTGTTTAATAAATATTTGTCTTACTCAAAGTTATAAGGCTTTTCCTCCCTTTTTTCTAGAATATTTATAGTTTTTACCTTTGAGTCTATGACTCATTTTGAGTTAATTTAGGGGTATTGTATGAGATGAGGGTCAAAGTTTATTTTTTTGTTTTCCATATAGGTAACCATGTTTCAGCAACATTTGTTGAAAAGACTATTCTTTCCCTATTGATTTTCCTTGGCACCTTTGTCACAAATCATTCGACCATTAAAGTATGGGGGTACTACAGGACTCTCTATTTTGTTCCATTGATTTATTATCTATTCATATCTGTCCATATCAAAACTATTCTGTTTTGCTTACTGCTTACAATTTATGTCTCCACTTCAGGGATTGTGACCCTTCTAACTTCATTCTTCTTTTTATAGATTGCTTTTTACTATTCTCTGTTTTTGCATATCTATCTATATATGTGTATATATATTATTTATTTATTTATTTTTGGTCTTTTTAGGGCTGTACCTATGGCATATGGAAGTTCCCAGACTAGGGGGTGGAACTGGAGCTGTAGAGCCACAGCAACACCAGATCCAAGTTATTTTCAGTGTTCAGATCCTGCAAATCTTTTATTAAATTTATTCGTAAGTATTTCATTTTTTGATGTTATTATAAATGGATTAAAACATTTCAATTTTCTGATTTTTAATTGCTAGTCTGTAGAAAAAAAGTGTATTTTTGTACTTGTTGTCACATGACCCCGTTGAATTTTAAGTTCTAGTAACATTTTTTTGCAGATTCCTTAGGATTTTTTCTGTATATGATCATTTTGTCTGTAGATGATGACAATTTTACTTCTTCCCTTTTTTTCTTTGCGTAAGTCTTTTATTTCTTTTTCTTGTTCCATTGTATTTGTTAGGGTATCCAGTACAATTATGAATAGAGATGGTGAGAGCAAACTTCTTTACTCATTTCTGATCTTAGTGCAAAAATAGTGAGGTTTTTATTGTTGATGATAATGCCCTTAATCAGATGGAGGATATTCCCTCTAATTCCTATTATGATTGGGTGGTTGAATTTTGTCAATTTTTTCTTTATCTATTGAAATTAGAAATTTTTTTCTCATTTAATGTGTTAACATGGCAAATTAAATTGATTTTCTTTTGGGTTGTTAAGTCAACTTTGCGTTCATGGGATAAATACTACTTTGTCATTATGTGTTGTCCTTCTTATGTTCTGTGGGATGTGGTTTGCTGTAGTTTTCTTAAGAATTTTTGCATCTGTGTTTATGAGGGATATTGATATCTATTTTGTTTCCTCATGATGTCTTTGCTGGTTTTGGTATCAGAGTGATATTGGCCTCATACAATGAGTTGTGAAGTATTCCCTTTTCTTGTATTTTCTGAAAAAATTTATGTAGGATTGCCATTGTTTTATCTTTAAGTATTTGATAGAATTGACTAGTCAAGTCATCTTTACCTGGGCTTTTCTTTGTAGGAAGGTTTTAATTATGAATTCAATTTATTTGATTGGTATGAGGCCATTCAAGTGTTCTAATTCTTCTTAGTTTTGGTATTTTGTTCCGAAAATTAATTGAAAATTAATTTTTATACTTAATCTAGGTGGCAAATTTATTGGCATAAAGTTGTTAATAATGTTCCTTTATTATCCTTTTCATTTCTGTTGGATCTGTAGTGATATCCTTTCTTTTATTTCTGATATTGTTAATTTGTATCCTCTCCCTTTTGTTTCATTAGTCTGCCTAGAGATTATTAAGTTTCATTCATCTTTTCAGACAATCAGTTATTAGCTTCATTGATTTTCAGTATTGTATATTTTCTCTTTCATCAATTTCTGCTCTTTATTATTTCCTTCTTAATTATTTCACTTTTTTTTTTTTTTTTTGTCTTTTTGCCTTTATGTGGAGCCGCGCCCGTGGCATATGGAGGTTCCCAGGCTAGGGGTCTAACAGGAGCTGTAGCTGCCGGCCTTTGCCACAGCCACAGCAATGTGGGATCCAAGCCACTTCTGCAACCTACACCACAGCTCACGGCAACGCCGGATCCTTAACCCACTGAGCAAGGCCAGGGATCAAACCCACAACCTCATGGTTCTTAATCGGATTCGTTAACCACTGAGCCACGAAGGGAACTCCAATTATTTCACATTTTATTTTGCCTTTCTCTTCGTTTCTTAAGATGGAAGCTAAGGCCATTGATTTTCAATCTTTCTTTCTTTCTTTGGCCATTCCCAAGGCACGTGAAAGTTCCTGGGCTAAGGATCGAACCCATGCTACAGCAGCAACCCAAGCCACTGCAGTGACAACTTTCTGTTGTTCCATATTGCCAATTGGCCTGATATTCAAGACAGCCCAGGAGTTCCTGTTGTGGCTCAGTGGTTAATGAATCCGACTAGGAGCCATGAGGTTGCGGGTTCAATCCCTGGCCTTGCTCAGTGGGTTAACGATCTGGCGTTGCCCTGAGCTGTGGCGTAGGTTACAGATGCGGCTTGGATCCCGTTTTGTTGTGGCTGTGGCCTAGGCCAGCAGCTGTAGCTCCGATTGGACCCCTAGCCTGGGAACCTCCACATGCCGCGGGTGTGGCCCTAAAATGACAAAAGACAAAAAAAAAAAAAAAAAACGCCCAAGTGGTCACATTTCCCCATGTATTTCTTGATACTCTGATGACAACTCTGATGACAAACCTGTTCTTGTTGGTTCAGTCTTTTCCTTTTTCTTCATATATCTTGTTTATGCCAAGCTCTATGCTTGGAGCTTTCTACCTGCTCTTGATATTATTGGGCTACATAGGGTAGGTCCAGTTCAACTCTTGCTTTTTAAACATATTTATTTATTTATTTACTTATTTATTTTGGCTGCACCCATGGCATTTGGAAATTCCCGGGCATGAATCCGGGTTGCAGCTGTGACCTTTGCCACAGCTGTAGCAATGTTGGATCCTTAACCTGCTGCATCACAGCAGGAACTCCTTTTTTTTTCCGTTTTTTATAGCAGCATCCAGAGCATATGGAGGTTCCCAGACTAGTGGTCGAATTGGAGCTGCAGCTACCAGCCTAAACCACAGCCACAGAAGTGCAGGATCTGAGCCGTGTCTGCGACCTACACGACAGCTCATGGTGATGCTGGATCCTTATTAACCCATTGAGCGAGGCCAGGGATTGAACCTGCAACCTCATGGTTCCTAGTCGGATTCGTTTCCGCTGTACCACATTGGAAATTCCAGTAAGTCCATTTTGTTTACCTGTTTTTTATATAGTAGTGTGTATCTGTTAATCCCAAACTCCTTAATTTGTCTCTCCCTGTGCCTCCACTAGCCTATCCCCTTTGGTAACTATGAATTTGTTTTCTATGTCTGTGAGTCTATTTCAGTTTTGTAAATAAGTTCATTTGTATCATTTTTTAAGATTATACATATAGGTGATATCAGAAGATATTTTTCTGTCTGACTTTCTGCACTTAATATAATAATCTCTGGGTTCATCCATATTGCTGCAAATGGCATTATTTCATTCTTTTTTTATGGCTGTCAATTCTTACTTTTTCTGCATTGAGCTTCTATGAATATAATACTGTCTATTGCTAATTTCACTTATTTATATTATTATATAAATGTGTCACTTGAATGTATCCTGAGTCTTAAACTAGCTTGAAAATTCCTTGAAAGTGTGTTGTTTACTTATTTTATACACCAGACATTGCTGGGCACTTTTTTTAAACTTCAAGATGTAAAATAATGAGAAAAGTAGGAGATGTAATTGTACATTCTTTCCTGAAGTCTTCTAGGGATGCAGATGTCACAGACCATAAACTTTTCACTTTCATTGAACCCACACCCTCATGGTTCCTAGTCAGATTGTTTTCTGCTGTGCCACGACGGGAACTCCCATAAGTTCATCTTCACTAAGTTCTTCTGATTGCATTTCTTGAATGTGGATGTGTCAACCTTCCCACAGTCAGCTATCTCTTCTATATCTCCTTTTGTATTTGGTTTGAATTTTACTTTCAAAGTTGTTGCTTTTTATTTGTTTGCCAAACTCATCTTTATTGGTCAGTTTGCTCCTTCAAAAATCCATTTTTTTGGAGTTCCCATTGGACTCAGAGGCACAAGGATCTGAACCTGCACTACAGCAGTGACCCGAGTCACAGCAGTGACAGTGCTGGATTCTTAACTGCTAGGCCACCAGGGAACTCCTCAGAAATCCATTTTTATAATGTGTCCACAAGGGTTTATCACTGGGAGATAGACGGAGGCAACACAGCCACCTCTTTGCTGTTTGTGTATGAACCGAATAACAGCTATGAGGTGACCAATCACTGATGACAGACTTTGAAACAAGTGATGTTTGGTCACTAATCATGAATCACATCTCTTAGGTAGCAGTTGTGGACTGAAGATCTAGCAGTGGAGTTTGTGCTTCATGCATTTACTCACAGTTAATATACTATGGTAACTGAAATTTGAACTGCATTGTTAGGGAACTGGTGTCGTTTAACTGTGGTAATTGAAATTCACCTATCTTCAAACATATGTAACCAGAGCTGCTGGTTGTTTGGTTAGACCTAGCGTTTTTTCTCATATATGGCTTCACCTCCATAAACCTCAGTTTTCCCATTATAAAGTGGGTTAACATCACCAACCTGGAAGAGTTGTATTGAGGATTAAATAAAGTAATGTTAGGCATTTAGCTCAGAGTTTTTCCATATACAGATTATTTAATACATGCTGGTTATTAATGATCATCATCATGATGTTCTATGTTTGTACACACAGTTTTTGGTGTAACTACTCAATTCTTCCTCTTCTTCTTCTCCTTCTCCTTCCAACTCTGCCTGGCATGTGGAAGTTCTGGCGTCAGGGACTGAACCTGCACCACAGCTGTGACCTCAGCCACAGCAGTGACAACACCGGATTCTTAACCTACTGTGCTACTCGGGAACTCCCAAACTGCTCAATTATTTTTTGAGCATTTTTCTTCCCCTTATAATATTCTCAGTAATCTTTTGAATCTTACCAGTTTTTTTTCTTCCTTCCTGCCTGCCTTCCTTCCTCCCTCTCTCCCTCCCTCCCTTCCTTTCTTTTATTTTCTTTTTTTTCTCTTCTTCCTTCCTTCTTTCTTCCTTTCTTTCTTTTTCTCTCTTTCTTTCCTTCCTTCCTCCCTCCCTCTCTTTCTTTCTTTCTTTCTATCCCTGTATAAAACTGAGCATTATTTATTTTGATTTTTTGGTGAAAACAAGAAATACTGCAAAGTAGCAGTTTTATTATTCCTTTGAGTACGTAGGAGAAGACTGAAATACTGTCTTTGTTTAGTTTGACAGAGCAATTCTATAAGTACTTATACTGGTTAGGAACATCAGACGTCAAGTACAGCATTTCCTACTAGGGCAAGAAATGTTAACACAACAGAGTTACGTTTTCCTATTTGAGAATACTTTCATAAGTCAGCAACACTTTGCAGAATTTCAAAGATCACATTAAAATTATCATTTTAAAGTATAGAACTATATAAGGGACACCAGAACAAGCTGATATATTAATTAATATTCATGAAAGTCTTCATAATGCACAGGAAACAAGCTTGATATTTTTGCAGGTATTCTCAATTACAAGCAAAAATCAGGCCTATAAATGTCAATTTTTCCAGCAAGCAAAAATGGAAAAAGGAATTAATAGGACTTTACTCAAACACAGTGAAATAAGGAGCATATACCATTAATGAATATATTCTGGAATAATAGAAAACATTCAGACTTGTATTTGTATATACAAAAATCTACTAGTGAATTCACGGAGTTAGGAAAAACTGGAGGAAAACCTAACTCCTCCAAGCATCCTTTTTAAAACATCAATCACTTTCATTTTCCCACCTCTTCTGGGAAAAAGCTCAGAGGCCTCCCCTCCCACTCCTGACCCTGCAGGGTTCCAGTCTTTCCAGTCTCCTTTTCCAAGCCCAATCCATAGCAAGCTCTTCTATTTTCTGGACTTTTAGTTTCCACAGCTTATGACACCCTCCCCACTGCACTTTGTCCAGACATCCCAAGCCCCTTGGAGCAGACTCCACATAACCCCCATCCCTCCTAGGAGGGAGGCTTGGCAGCCCTCATAATGCAGACCATATCCTTCCAATTTCTGATGATCATTTTAAAAAGTGTGACGCCAAATGGATGAAATGTTCCATTAAGATATATATATGTTACCGAGGTAAGAGGAAGAATTATTTTTCACCACATATATAGGACATATCCTCTTTTGAATAACTTATCAGATTCTGTTGCTCTTTAATATGTGTGCTATATATTTTTTTATTTCAACTCAACAAATACCTGTTAGGCTTCTGCTATAGTCAAGCACAATTCTACTGTCTTCTCTGGCAAGAGTATTTAGTTAATTTTTCTTTTTAAAAAAGCAGCATATTAACATTTTTTTCCCATGGTTTTGGTGTTCCACCTCTTCTCTAATGATTAAAAAAATAATTTTTTTTTTGTCTTTTTGCCTTTTATAGGGCCTCAGTCACGGCATATGGAGGTTCCCAGGCTAGGGGTCCAATCGGAGCTACAGCTGCTGGCCTATGCCACAGCCATAACAACGCAGGATCCGAACTGCGTTTGTGACCCACACCACAGCTCACGGCAACGCCGGATCGTTGGCCAACTGAGCAAAGCCAGGGATTGAACCCGCAACCTCATGGTTCCTAGTTGGATTTTTTAACCACTGCTCCACGACGGGAACTCCAAAAAAAGAATGTATTGTTGATTTGACTTGTATTCACTAGCTTTTTCTTTGTAACAAATCACTTTAAAACTTAGTGGTTTAATATAAGAGCCATTTATTTTTTTAATTTTTTAATCTTTATTTTTTATTATTATTTTTTTCTTTTTTGGCTTTACTTGTGGCATATGGAAGTTCTGGGGCCAGCGATTGAATCTGAGCCACAGCTGCAGCAATTCCAGATTCTTAACCCATCACGCCACAGTGGGACCTCCTAAGAACCATTTATTTAACTCAAGATTCTGTAAATCAGTTGAGTGGTTCTTCTGGTCTGGACCAACCCAGCTGATTTCTGCTGGGGTTGTTTATGTGTTTAAGGTCAACTAAGGATTTGATTGGTGGTTAGATTATCTAAGACAGTCTCACTTTTCTTTTATTTTTTAATTTTTTTTTTTTTGTTTTTTGCTTTTTAGGGCCACACCCATGGCATATGGAGGTTCCCAGACTAGGGGTCAAGTCGGAGCTACAGCTGCTGGCCTACACCACAGCCCCAGCAATGCCAAATCCAAGCCGCATCTGCGACCTACACCACAGCTCATGGCAGCGTCGGATCGTTAACCCAGTGAGCAAGGCCAGGGATTGAACCCACAACCTCATGGTTCCTAGTCAGATTCATTAACCCCTGTGCCATGATGGGGACTCCCTATTTTTTGCTTTTTTAAGGCTGCACCCTTGGCATATGGAAGTTCCCAGGCTAGGGTCGCACTGGAGCTACAGCTGCCAGCCTATACCATAGCCATAACAACAAAGGGTCTGAGCTGTGTCTGCGACCTACACCATAGCTCATGGCAAAGCGGGAACCTTAATCCACTGAGTGAAGCCAGGGATCAAACCTGCAACCTCATAGATCTTAGTTGGGTTCCTTAACCACGAGCCACAAAGGGAACTCTCAGCTTCACATTTCTTACAGTTAGTGTACTTTTGGCCAGGGGAACAGCAGCAACTGGGCCGTGAGTCCTATCATCCTGCAGATTTTCCTGGACGTCTTCACAATGGCAGTTGTAGGAGTCCAAGAACTGCAAGAGAGTGGAAGCCCCAGGACACAAGGATTTTTTGAATCTGTTTTCACATTCGCTATTTTCACTTTGGCCAGAGCAAGTCACATGGCCAAGCCCAGAGCCACTGTAAGACAGGATTACCCAAGGGCATAAATAGAAAGAGAAGAATTTGTGGCCATCCTTGTAATTTATCTCAGTATTCTTTGTAAGATCCTATGTACAGTATGGTACATATCCATGTACCCTAATTTCTAGAACATATATCCATTTTTAGTTGTATCTACTTTTGTTTGGTTTCTTACCCTTGATCTTTCTGTTTTCGAGTTTTCTTGAATCACGTCTTTTCAGATAAGTTAATTGTGAAGTAGTTACTATCATTTTAATGTGAATCATGAATTACAGAAATAGTTATATTCTTCAGGAGTCCCATAGGAAGAGAAACCCAAAGGAATGGTAGTTTTCATGTGTTGTAACACTACATAAGGAAAAGTTTCACAGTGGGACTTTCCCATTAATTTTAAAACATACTGTAAATACGTCCTCTTTCTGTAAAGCTCTTCTCATATTCTCATTCATTGATTATACCTGATGACAGAATCTTATCATGTATAATACTTGGCGACAGAGTGTTATGCCTTATTTGTCAGATATTATACCTGATGACAGAGTTATGTGTAATAAAAAATATCACAGCCTCATGTGTCATTTTGGTTTACCCTAAATTATAGCAGTAACAAAATATAATAGCTTGGGGAGTTCCGGTTGTGGCTTAGCGGTTAATAAATCTGACTAGGAACCATGAGGTTGTAGGTTCGATCCCTGGCCTTGCTTAGTGGGTTAACGATCTGGTGTTGCCATGAGCTGTGGTGTAGGTCACAGATGCGGCTTGGATCCTGCGTTACTGTGGCTGTGGCATACGCCAGCGGCTAGGCTCTGGTTCAACCCCTAGCCTGGGAACCTCCATATGCCGCAGATAAGGCCCTAAAAGACCAAAAGACAAAAATAATAATAATAATAATGGCTCTTATCGAATGCTTACCTACTAAAGGGTTTTCTTAATCCTTTCATTTGTGATATAAATTTTATATTCAAAATAATCTTATGAAGTAGATATTCCTATCCCAATTTTGCAAAAGTAAACATTTATATTTAGTGAGAGATGAAATAATTCCAACTAGTAACTGGAAGAGTTAGTTTTTAACCCAAGTCTGTTTGATTCTAAAGAATTTCTCCTAGGAGTTCCCGTCACGGCTCAGTGGTTAACAAATCCGACTAGGAACCATGACGTTGCGGGTTCGATCCCTGGCATCGCTCAGTGGGTTAACGATCCGGCGCTGCTGTGAGCTGTGGTGTAGGTTGCAGATACGGCTCGGATCCCGTGTTGCTGTGGCTCTGGTGTAGGCCGGCAGCAACAGCTCTGTTTAGACCCCTAGCCTGGGAACCTCCATATGCCGCAGATATGACCCTAAAAAGACAAAAAAAAAAAAAAAAGGAATTTCTCCTAATCAGTATACTATACTACTTCCCTGGACAAAGGAGTTAATTAATGAAGGAATTTTAAGAGTTTAGAATTCTTTCAGGTTTTAATACTGATATGTCCATATGATTTATTTGCCTTTTATTTGTCATTACAAGTAAACAAAATGTTTTAAATGCCTTAGAGCTCAATAATGGAAATACACAAAATAATATTATTAGCTGCATTTTTATAGATAATAGTGTGCATTCATTATACAGTTTTTGGGTATATGTGTTTTTTACAACTTCATTTCTTCAATAAGAAATAAATTTATTTATTGAACATTTCTGTGTGCTAGGCACTGTTCTAAATCTTAGTGATTCAATCAAGAACAAGGCTGTTATAGCTCTCAATCACGAACAAGGCTGTTATAGCTAATATTCTGGGGTGGGGAGAAGTAGAAAATAAAAGAATAAATACATATGAAAATATTTGAAAGTGTTAAGTGCTCTGAAGACAAACAAAGGGAAAGAGAGTACTGAGAAAAGAGAATGACCAAGTTATGGGAGAGTTTATGGGAGGAGATGAGAGTCATATGAGATCTGAAAGAATTAAATGTGAAGATCTGGGCACATTGCATTATAGGCAGAATAAACAGCTAGTTTGAACTTGACTAATTGAAGAAAATAGCACGAAGGTCAGTGGAGCACAATAAATGAGAGAGTGAAGAGGAGATGGTAGGAGATGAGGTTGTTGAGGTGATCAGGAGTCAGATCATGTAAGGCCTTGGCCTTTAAGCCATTGTAGGGCTGCAATGTTTTATTCAAAGACTGATGGGATGTCACTGGAAGATTTTATGTAGAAGGATAACATTTAATTTATGTCAATCTAGTTAATGATTGTGAATATGTTTAATTTCTACGTATTTGTGACTTTCCAAATTTCCTTCTGTTATTGATTTCAAATTTCATTCTGTTATGGTTGGAGAACATACTTTGTATCATATAAATTTTAAATTTATTGAGGTTTGCTTTATGGCTTAACATATCCCTCCTCAAGGATGTTCCATCTGCACCTGAAGAAAATGTGTATTCTGCTCTTGTTGGGTGGGGTGTTTTACAGATGTCCATTAGATCTAGTTTATAGTGTTGCTTAGGATGGTTCTGTTCATTATTGGAAGTAGAATAATGAAGTCCCTATTGTTGGATTTTCTATTTCTACCTTTAGTGCTCTCAGTTTTGCTTCATGTATTTTGGGGGCTCTGTTGTTTTGTGCTTATATTTTTTATGATTTTATGTCTTCCTGAAAGATTGATCCTTTTATCACTACAAAATATCCTTCTTTGTCTATAGAAACAATTTTTGCCTTAAAATCTGTTTTGTCTGATATTAATATAGTATTCCATTTCTATTTTGAGCACTGCTTGCATGGTATATCTTTTTCCATACTTTTCTTTTTCAACCTATTTGTGTCTTTGAAGCTAAAGTGAGTATTTTGTAGACAGCATATAGTTACACCATGGATTCTTTGTTTTTGTTGTTTTTTGTTTTGTTTTGTTTTGTTTTGGCTGCAGCATGCAGTGGCTTGATGTGGGCTCTCAGTTCCCAGACCAAGGACTGAATTTGGGCCACAGCAGTGAAAGCACCAAGTCCTAACCACTAGGCCATGAAGAAACTCCCTATGGTTTCATTTTTAAAAAAAATTTATCCTGCGGAATTCCCTTCATGGCTCAGCCATAAGTGAACTTGACTAGGATCCATGAGGATGCCGGTTTGATCCCTGGCCTTGCTCAGTGGGTTAAGGATCTGGCATTTCAGTGAGCTGTGGTGTAGGTCACAAAGGTGGCTCAGATCTGGCGTTGCTCTGGCTGTGGTGTAGGCTGGCAGCTGTAGCTCCAATTTGACCCTCGCCCGAAAACTTCCATGTGCTGCTAGTTCAGCCCTAAAAAGCAAACAAACAAACAAACAAAACTATTCTGCTAATCCCTCTCCTTTGATTGTAGTGTCTAATCCATTTGTATTTAGTGTAACTACTGATAAGATAGGATTTATACCTGCCATTTTTTTTTTTTTTTTGTCTTTTGTTATTTTAGGGCTGCACCCCGGCATATGGCGATTTCCAGGCTAGGGGTCTAATCAGAGCTACAGTTGCTGGCCACAGCCACAGCAATGCCAGATCTGAGCCTTGTCTGTGACCTACACTACAGCTCACGGCAACGCGGGATCCTTAATCCACTGAGTGAGGGCAGGGATTGAAACCACAACCTCATGGTTCCTAGTCAGATTCATTTCCTCTGCGCCACGACAGGAACTCCTATACCTGCCTTTTTTATATGTCTCTTTCTATGTGCCTTATTTGTTTTCTATATCTTTTTCTGTTCTTCTCATCCTGCATTACTTTCCTTTTCACGTTAAATAAATATTTTCTAGTGTACTATGTAATTTTCCTGTTTTTTTTTTTTTTTTACTATACTTTAAAAATTATTTTCTTGGTGGTTGCCCTAGGGATTATAATTAACATTTTTACTTTAAAAATATAGTTTGAGGAGTTCCCATCATGGCTTAGTGGTTAACAAACCCAACTAGTATCCATGAAGATGCGGGTTCAATCCCTTGCCTTGCTCAGTGGGTTAAGGATCTGGTGTTGCCATGAGCTGTGGTGTAGGTCACAGATGTAGCTCGGATCCTGTGTTGCTGTTGCTGTGGTTGTGGTGTAGGCCGGCAGCTACAGCTCCAATTCGACCCCTACCATGGGAACCTCCATATGCTGAGGGTGTGGCCCTAAAAAGACAAAATAGTTTGAATTCATATCAGTTTAGTTTCAAAAGTATACAAAAGCTTTGCTGTGGTATAGCTTGGTTCCTTTCTTCTTTGTGCTCTTGTCATACAAATGACATCTTTATACATTATAAGCCCTTCATCATGGTCTTATAATTATTGCTTTATGCTATTGTCTTTTTTTTTTTTTTAATGTCTGCACCCACAGCGTATGGAAATTTCCAGGCCAGGGATTGAATCTGAGCAGTAGCTGAGATCTGTGCCATAGCTGTGTCAATGCTGGATCCTTTAACCCCTGTGCCAGGCCAGAGATGGAACTTGTGCCTCCAGAGTGACCTGAGCCACTGAAATTGGATTCTTTTTTTCTTTTTCCTTTTTTTCATTTTTGGCCACTCTGCAGCATATGGAACTCCTGGGCCAGATATCAGATCTGAGCTGTAGTTGTGACCTAAGCTGTAGCTGCAGCAACCCCAGATCCTTTACCCACTGTGCTGGGCCAAAGGATCAAACCCATATCCCAGCATTCCCAAGATGCTGCCAATCCTGTTGCACCATAGCGAGAGCTCCTGAAGTCAGATTCTTGACCCACTGTGCCACAGTGGGAACTCCTATGCAGTTATCTTTTTAATCAAACAATTTATACTTCTTTATAGATATTCTCTATCTGATGAGACAGTGTGCTTAGACTTTCCTTTAATTCTTTAGATATGATTTTCTGTAGTACTGTGAACATGTTTAAATAGCTGATTTAAAGTCTTTGTCTCCTGGAGTTCCCATCGTGGCATAGCAGTTAATGAATCCGACTAGGAACCATGAGGTTACGGGTTCGATCCCTGGCATTGCTCAGCAGGTTAACGATCTGGTGTTGCCGTGAGCTGTGGTGTAGGTCACAGACGCGGCTCGGATCTGGCGTTGCTGTGGCACTGGCGTCGGCCGGCGGCTACAGCTCCGATTCAGCCCCTAGCCTGGGAACCTCCATATGCTGCAGGATCGGCCCTAAGATGACAAAAGACAAAAAAAAAAAACCAAAAGAAAAAGAAAAAAAAAATCTTTGTCTCCTAAGCCCAGCATTGAATTTCATCAGGAAGTTTCTATTGTACACTTTTTTTTGCGATGTCTGGGCCGTACTTACCTGTTTCTTTGTGTGTATCATTTTTTTTTTAAGTGGGTATTTTAAGTGATGTATCATGGCAACTTTGAATATCAGATCCCTTGTTCTCCTCACCCCCCCTACCAGGTTTATTGTTGCTGTTTTTTGTTGTTGTTGCCTTTTGTGAGTTAGTGACTTTCCTGGACTAATTTTTTAAAGTATCTATCCTTTGACATGTGTAGCCACTGAAGTTTCTTCTTGGTTAGCTTAGTAGTCAGCTATTGATTGGACAGAGATTCTTTCAATGCATTGAACCAATAATTCTCCCAGCCTTTAAGAATTCTCTGTGTTTGTTGAGGTATACCTTCAACATCCTGCCAGTTTGCAACCCTTCTTAGTCTTCACTTCTGGCTTGAATGTAGCCTCAAATTCAGCCCAGGTGAGAGATTAGGACAGTCTCATGTTTTTTCTTGTGCATGCACACAGCTGTGCACATTCCTAGATTCCCAAGAATATTTTGGAGTTCTTCAAAAGCCTCCTATAAATATTTAATTCTCCAGGTTTTTCTTTTAAGTTGTTTCTTTTTTTTCCCCTTACTTTGGTCTTTTTGTCTTTTTAGGACTGTACCTGTGGCATATGGAGGTTCCCAGGCTAAGAGTCCGATAGGAGCTGTAGCTGCTGGTCTACGCCACAACAATGTGGTATCCAAGCCACGTCTGCGACCTATACCACAGCTCACGGCAATGCTAGATCCCTAACACACTAAGCGCGGCCAAGGATCGAGCCTGCATCCTCATGGATGCTAGTCGGGTTCGTTAACCTCTGAGCCATGACTCCTTTTAGCCTCTTGTTTACCCAAGTTGTATTGCTTCCTCAGGTGGCTGTGATATTAGGCGGTGCCACTGATTATGTTTGACACATTCCCCAAGGGAAGGGCTGTTTACACTGAGCCATCTCAGAGCTATGTCAGAGAAAGTCCTATGACTGGAGCTTTCTTAAGGAGCTGCCAGACAGGTCAGACAGTGGTGATTTTTTGGGGATAGGTTGCTTTGGGAAGCTCCAAACCATTATTACTCCACCACTAGCTCCTAAGCTTCTGATTTTCACAAAAATTGTACTTGAGAGCCTGATGGTTTCCATATCTACCACAAAGCTGGGGGAAGGGGATAAAAATAGTGTAAGGTAAAACTCTACAGATTTATTGTTTTTTGACATTCAGCTATTTCTCTTGAAAAAACACTTCTTGGGCACCTGTAAGTCATTGGTTAATTTCAGAATTCTTAGAAAGTTGATTTTGAATAGTTTTGCTATTGTTCTCATTGCTTTTATGGGAAAGGAGATTTTTGGAGATCCTTATACTGCCATTTTGGAAGTGCTTCATTATAATTTTCTTTATGGAAAAATATAAAAAACCACTGTGAGGGAAATGGAAAGTGGAAGGGTGAAAGCAGAAGCAGGCAGACCAATAATGTTTAGACTAGAATATTGCTGGTGAATGGAAAAAATTCAGGAACTTGGGATATGCTTTGTTAAAACTCACTGTACATCATAACTGAGAGACTCTCACATATCCTCATAACAATCATCTGTTATGGGTGATGCTTTCCTTTTTTTATAGCTAAGGTGAGGTTCAGAGAGATTTCACTAGTTTCCCAGAGAGTAAGAAAAGAAAAAAACAAGATCAGAAACTCTGCTTATCCCACTCCAGTTTTCTTAACATCTGTACATACTGGCTCATGACATTAAAATCAAAGTCATTTCAATAAAATTAAAAAAAAATCACAGTTGGAATTCCCTGGTGACTCAGTAGGTTAGGGATCTGGCACTGTCACTGTGTGGCTCGGGTTGCTGCTGTGGCTCAGGTTTGATCCCTAGCACTGGAACTTCTGCATGCTGTGGGCACAGCCAAAAAAAAAAAAAAATCTGTTTATGAGTCAAATATTAAATTCACAGTAAATATTTACAATATATTTGACTATCTTCCTTATATGATTCCTTTGCTAAATTTTACTTTTGCTTTTAAAGAGATGAGAATTTAGTTTAGAAGTTTTTAATAGATAGTTGGAATGATAATCAGGAAATGGGATTTTTTGTATGGAAGAATATAACACTTCTCTTAAATTTAAGTGGATTCTATATTTTGCCATAAGTAAAATCCATTATAGTCAGCTGTTTCTTCTTTTAATGCTGTTGATTTCATTACCAAAACAAAAGTTATTACCAATTTATCTTTGGGATTCTTGTTATTAATATAGTCCATTATTTCATATATCTTAAACACATGTTTTTATGACACACTTCTATTTTGTATGCATTTGAGGCTACGTTTCAGCTGTTTTGGGTTAATTCATAAATTGTACATGTAACACACTTTTTATTACAAAAAAACTCAGTTACTTTTTGATTTCTTTTCTTTTCTTTTATTTATTTATTTGTTTTGCATTTTAGGGCCATACCCGCGGCATATGGAGGTTCTCAGGCTAGGGGTGGAGTCGGAGCTACAGCTGTCAGCCTACACCACAGCCACAGCAACGCCATATCCAAGCTGTGTCTGCAACCTACACCACAGGTCACGGCAACGCTGGATCCTTAACCCACCAAGCGAGGCCAGGGATCGAACCCACAACCTCTTGTTTCCTAGTCAAATTCGTTAACCGCTGTGCCACTAGGGGAACTCCGAAACTCAGTTACTTTTGGAAAAAATTTCAAATAATTTTAAATTTATATCCCTCTCATCTACTGCTCACTCCATTCCTCATCCTCTATTCCAGTCCTATAATTAACTGTTTTTATTCAATTTCAGTATTTTTTTGATCTTTTGTGATATATGTACAACTCTGTACACATATACACATATGCTCACACACATACCTACATACTTTTAAATGTTAGACTTGTAATATGTTTATTTTTCTCAATTAATTTATACACCTACTTATTTTAACAGCTATATGGTATTCCATATTATGAATATGCCAACTTAATGTTCTTGATTTTTTATTTAAAAAGAAGAAAAAATCTGTAGTAAAGGATGAGGTAAAATTGGTTGAAGGGTTTCCACATTTTCTTGGGTGCATTTAAGAAGGCACAGAGTGGTCTTATTTTTTTGTTATTCCAGAAAAGACTACAAAGATAAGAAACAAAAGCGTATTTTCTAATTGCTACCACTTTATTGATAGCTTTTTATGTTTATTTCCAAAGCAAGTTTTAAGCTCACTGGTTTACTTACTTATATATTTAGGTTTTATATTACTGTTGTTGATTTGGGATGAAAATCAGTTTTTTTTTTCTTTTTACTGAGAGGAATTTTTCTCATAAATGTAAGCCTGAGGTAATGCAGAGTCCACGGCATCTCCTTGGAAACTAGGCTTTTGTGGGATAGAACCAAGTACTTTAAGATGGGTGCTTTATCCTTAGGAAATGATTCAGGAAGTCTGGCAAAAAGGGAGGTCTTGCTATAAAGGAAATTCAGGAAATAGGAGCTCAGTTATTTAAATCCTCAGGTTTATTTGTCATAATTCATTTCAAGAATGTCCTGATGAGCAAGCTATAAACATTTGATAAGTAACAAGTTTCATAAAAGTATTTTTCAATAATCTCAAAAAAAACATTTCAGATTAGAAGTTATGAAAGCAACTCCAGAAACAGTGGCAAATAAATAATTTTTCCAAAAAGTATTTTTAAATGAAAATATTGGTAGATAATTAATATGTATAAAGAAAAGAATTTTTTTTGAAATTGAAGTATTACTACTAACGAAATTGGAAAATTCTTCTCCTTCTTCTTCTTTTCCTTCTCCTAACTTACCCTTCATTTTTTTTGTGCTTTTTAGGTTGGCGTATGGAAGTTCCCAGACTAGGGTTTGAATCAGACCTGCAGCTGCTGGCCACACAACATGGGATCTGACCTATACCACAGCTCACACCTACATGGCAACGCTGGATCCTTAATCCACTGAGCAGGGCCAGGGATCGAACTTGCATCCTTGTGGTTACTAGTTGGGTTTGTACCACTGGACCATAGTGGGAACTCCTGGAAAATTCTTCTTATATTTGTGTTATTATAGTAACACTGGAAATCATTGACTAAATCTAATCATTGATTAAATTGAGTGATTTTTTTTTCCTTATTGGAGTTTTGGCTAGTATTTCAGAAGCATAACTGTTTCAGTTTTGAAAAGGGCTATTAAGAGCATTATTTCTACATTTATTTATTATATTTTATTTTTTATTTTTTTTTGCTTTTTAAGGTTGCACCCGCAGCACATGGAGGTTTTCAGGCTAGAGGTCGAATCAGAGCTACAGCTGCCGACCTATGCCACAGCCATAGCAACACAGGATCCGAGCCGCGTCTGCGACCTACACCACAGCTCACAGCATTGTTGGATCCTTAACCCACTGAGCGAGGCTAGGAATCGAATCCGCAACGTCATGGTTCCTAGTCGGATTTGTTTCCGCTGAGCCACGACAGGAACTCCTATTTATTATATTTTATAAGATAAAAAATATTTTATGTTCAGATTGCTTCTATTTTTTACTTTATTTATTTATTTATTTATTTATTTATTTCGCTGCACCCACAGCATGTGGAAGTTCCCAGGCCAGGGATCAACTGACGCCACAGCAGCAACCCAAGCTGCTGCAATGACAGTGCTGATCCTTAATCTGCTTTGTCACAGGAGAACTCCCAGATTGCTTTCTAGGATGTTTATATTATTACCTTTGTTTGAATCTTCTGGAAGGAGTACCTTCTCATTAATTTGAGGGAGATACTTTTCACATTAATTGACATCCAGTCAGTCTTTTAAGAATTGAAGTTAGAATTGTTTCATGTGCTTACTACTGTAGAAACTTTTTGAGATGTACTATAGTCTATTGTCACAGCATTTTGTTTATTTTACTTTTTATTTTGAAATAATTTTGTGTGCTTATGAATTTAGGTATTTCTTTCTTTCTTTTTTTTTTTGTCTTTTTGTCTTTTAGGGCCGTACCTGCGGCATATGGAGGTTCCCAGGCTAGGGGTCCAATCGGAGCTATAGCTGCTGGCCTACACCACAGCCACAGCAACGCTGGGTCCGAGCCGCATCTGCGACCCACACTGCAGCTCATGGCAACACTGGATCCTTAACCCACTGAGGGAGGCCAGAGATTGAACCTGTGTCCTCATGAATGCTGGTCGGGTTCGTTAACCACTGAGCCACGATGGGAACTCCTAGGTATTTCTTTTAAAATGTACTGGAGGTCCTGTCGTGGCTCAGTGGTTAACAAACCCCACTGGTATCCATAAGGACGTGGGCTCAATCCCTGGCCTTGCTCAGTGGGTTACAGATCTGGCGTTGCCGTGAGATGTGATGTAGGCCAGTGGCTGCATCTCCGACTGGACCCCTAGCCTGGGAATCTCCATATGCTGCGAGTGTGACCCTAAAGAGACAAAAAGACCAAAAAATATACATATATATATATATGTACATATATTACACTCTATTATCAAAGCATCTATAAATTTTATTTACTTACATAGTTTTATATTTTTAATTTTGAAATAATGTGAAGCATGCAGAAAAGTTGTGACATTAATTCAAAGGACTCCTGTATATCCTTCATCTAATCTCCCAGTTGGGGAGATCTCCCATATTTTACCATATCTGGCTTATAATTCTCTTTTTACCTATTAGTATTATTCTTATTTTCTGAACCTTTTTTTTTTCTTTTGTCCTTTTTAGGGCTGCACTGCGGCGTAGGGAGGCTCCCAGGCTAGGGGTCTAATCGGAGCTGTAGCCGCCGGCCTATGCCAGAGCCACTGCAACACCAAATCCAAGCTGCGTCTGTAGCCTACACCACAGCTCTCGGCAATGCCAGATCCTTAACCCACTGAACGAGGCCATGAATTGAACCCACAACCTCATGGTTCCTAGTCAGATTTGTTTCCAGTGCGCCATGACGGGAACTCTTGTTCTGAACTATTTGAGAGTGAATTGTGGACGTGATGTCCCATTGCTCCTAAATCCTTTGGTATGTGTTGAGAATACTCTGCTGTATAACCACAGTATAGCCCTTAAAATCAACATTACTGCTCTCCAATCCATAGACCCTATTCACATTTCAGTGATTTCTCCAATAATATTCTTTTTTTCTCCTTTTATTTTTCCATTATAGCTGGTTTACAGATTTCTGTCAATTTTCCAGCTGCATTGCATGGTGACCCGGTTACACATACATATATGGATTTGTCACAAGTGGTTAGACAAAGTTCTCAGTGCTATACAGCTGGATCTCCTTGCTTTTCCATCCCAGAGGCAGTAGTCTACAACCATTAACCCCAGTCTCCCATACCATCCAACACCCTCCCCCACCCCCTTGGCAACCACAAGTCTGTTCCCCAAGTTCGTGGTTTTCTTTTCTGTAGAAAGGTCATTTGTGCAGTATATTAGATTCCAGATGTAAGTGATATCATATGGTATCTATCTTTCTCCTTCTGACTTACTTCACTCAGTATGAAGGTCTCTAATTCCATCCATGTTGCTGCAAATGACATTATTTTATTCTTTTTTATGGCTGAATAGTATTCCGTCGTTTATATATACCACATCTTCCTAATGCAATCATCTGTTGATGGACACTTGGGTTGTTTCCATGTCTTGGCTATTGTGAATAGTGCTGCAATGAACATGCGTGTGCAAGTGTCTTTTTCAAGGATATTTTTGTCCGGATATATGCCCAAGAGTGGGATTGCTGGGTCATATAGTAGTTCTATGTATAGTTTCTAAGTTACCTCCATACTGTTTTCCATAGTGGTTGTACCAGCTTACATTCCCACCAACAGTGTAGGAGGGTTCCCTTTTCTCCACACCCCCTCCAGCATTTGTTGTTTGTGGACTTGTTAATGATGGCCATTCTGACTGGTGTGAGGTGGTATCTCATGGTAGTTTCGATTTGCATTTCTCTAATGATCAATGATGTTGAACATTTTTTCATGTGCTTGTTGGCCATCTGCATATCTTCTTCAGAGAAATATCTATTCATGTTCTTGGCCCATTTTTCAGTGGGGTTGTTGGCTTTTTTGCTGTTGAGCTACATAAATTGTTTGCATATTTTAGAGATTAAGCCCCTGTCCTCTGCATCATTTGACACAATTTTCTCCCATTCTGTAAGTTGTCTTTTAGTTTTCTTTTTAGTTTCCTCTGCTGTTCAAAAGCCTGTCAGCTTGATTAGGTCCCATTGGTTTATCCTTTCTTTTATTTCTGTTGCTTTGGGAGACTACCTGAGAAAACATTTGTAATGTTGATGTCAGAGAATGTTTTGCCAATGTTTTCTTCCAGGAATTTAATGGTGTCTTGTCTTATATTTAAGTCTTTAAGCCATTTAGAGTTTATTTTTGTGCATGGTTTGAGAGTGTGCTCTAGTTTCATTGATTTGCATGCAGCTGTTCAAGTTTCCCAGCAGTACTTACTGAAAATACTTTCTTTTCCCCATTTTATGTTCTTGCCTCCTTTGTCAAAGATCAATTGACTGGAGGCATCTGGGTTTCCAATAATGTTCATTACAGATACTCTTTCCTTTCTGTCCAACATCAAGTACCTGGCAAAAAGTATATTAGGAATCTAGTTTGGATAGATAAGCTGTATTATCGGGTGTGTACCACCTGCTCATGTTACAAATAATTTACTTGATTGGCTGAATTTTGGCCAGTTTTTGGTTCCTGATTGCTCTTCCGTTGATTTGTGCTCTGACTTTTGATCACTAAAATAATGTATTTCTTATCCTTTGTTCTGGATTATCAGCCTTTTCCTATCCTTCCTAACCTGTAGCTCACTGCTACTGATCTGGACTTTTGGCTTGACTCTTTTGATCCTAGCAGCCACTTCATCCCTCTGTTTTGTTTCCTTTGCATAATAATATGTATGGGATGAGTAATATTCAGGTGCCTCTTCTGTGTAGGAGTTAGGCATCATATGAAACTACTGGCATTCAGAATAATGTCATGTGTCATAGCCTGCATTAGCACTATATAAAGTTAAATAGGAGTTCCCGTCGTGGCTCAGTGGTTAATGAATGCGACTAGGAACCATGAGGTTGTGGGTTCGATCCCTGGCCTTGCTCAGTGGGTTAAGGATCCGGTGTTGCCGTGAGCTGTGGTATAGGTTGCAGACATGGCTCGGATCCTGCATTCCTGAGCCTGTGGCAAAGGCTGGCAGCTACAGCTCCGATTAGACCCCTAGCCTGGGAACCTCCATATGCCACGAGTGCAGCCCTAGAAAAGGCAAAAAAAAAAAAAAAAAAAAGTTAAATAGGAGTTCTCTTGTGGTGTAGTGGGTTAAGGATAAGGTGTTGTCACTGCAGCAGCTTGGGTCACTGCTGTCCGTGGTGTGGGTTCAGTCCCTGGCCTGGGAACTTCCACATACCATAGGCATGGCCAAAAAAAAAAAAAAAGTTGAATAGAGTTATATACCTAAAACTGTGTATGTGTAGATTATGTTCTGCTGTGAAGACTAGGCTGAATGTGCTCTGCAGTTATTTTGGATTATGCTCCTGCCTATAAACTCTGTAATCTTAGTCTGGTTGCCTCACATGCAGCAACATCTGATGGTAGGTTATTATTTTATGAGGGAGTGAACTAATGAAATCAGAGTCTATTATTTGGGATAAGTTTGCAACCAGTTTTGAGATAGAATGTTACAGACAGAATATTCACTACACAAGAGTTAAATAGCTGATATTAGTATGATGTAGGTTTGCAGCAGTTTCTAAAAGTCAGAGGTCTGTTTCTTATTACTTAAGTTGATTATTATTCTAATCATTCAGTGGAGGAGCTTTAAGTTTCTTGAAAATAAGCATTTTAAGAGTTGACTAGCTCCTAAATAGTAGGTTTACCAAGGACAAGTTAGATTAAAAGGTGTCATAAGCTTCTGATTAAAAGTCATACTTTTTCTGAATGATAAAATGTTAAATGTAAGTTTAAAGTCAGTTTGGATAAGCAATTTGTGTTATCAGGAGAAGCAGTGATTTGATATCTGGAAAGTATACTGAGAGAGGGAAATATTTTCATTGCAATTGGCCTCTAGTACGTGCATGAAGAATCCTTTGTAAATCCCTGTGATTATGCTTTAAGAGCTGTAGGTTGTTGCACAAAGTGCAACTTGTCTTTGATTGTATGAATTTCCCAGACTTGCACGCCCTCTTGTGTCTATTTATAGTTAAGATTTTCCTGGTTTTCAGTAGTTTGATGGGTTAGATTGGTATATGAGCATTTTTTGAAGAGATTAAAAAATTTCAAGTATAATGATAAATATTCAATGTGTATTACCTAATCGCATTATTAGAAGAGGAAAAAATCTTATGTTTCCCTGGTTCTGTTCCCTATGTTTACTTTCACATATCCACGTCAAATTTTATTATATTTAGTTAATGCATTTATTGAGCTATGTTTCTGAACATAAATTGTTTGTTTGTTTATTTATTTATTTATTTTTACTCTTTAGGGCCACACTTGTGGCATATGAAAATTCCCAGGCTAGGAGTCCAATCAGAGCTGCAGCTGCCGGCCTAAGCCACAGCCATAGCAATGCTGTGGGATCCCAGCTGTGTTTGTGACCTACACCATAGCTCACGGCAACACTGGATCCTAAACCCACTGAGCAAGGCCAGGGATCGAACCCGTGTCCTCATGGATATTAGTTGGGTTCATTACCACTGAGCTACGACTGGAGCTCCCCTACATTATTTTTTTAAAAGACTTAGGAAGGTTTAATTATGACGTTGTTATTTTATAAGTGTTCTGTGGCTGTTGTAGGCTACATTGAGTGATTAAGGTAATAAGTGCTTGGCACATTGTAGGCCTTCAGTAAATATTTGTTGAAAGGAAGAATGAAAATATCATAACTAATGATACTTTTCTTATTGATTGAAAGAATTGAAATTAGGTAATTGCCACCTTGCTATACTCTAAAGGAAAGTTTGTTACTCTTGTTTCAAAGACAGATGGAGATAGGTAACTTTTGATCTTTGAGTCAGTATTGAATTGAAGTACCTTTCTACCCCATAGTATTTATAACCGTGTTAAAATCTTAAACTACAGCCTTTTAAAAAAATTGACATGGAACTAGGGCCCCCTTTATTTGGATCCTTCATGGACAGAATTATTCTGATTGATTTTTTTGGATCTGTACTTTGGTACAGATTTATGAGCCTTTGTGCCAAACTGATTGTAGACGCTTAGCAAATAGTGTCATAAACAAAGCATTCCTTTCATAAAGGGGAGAAATTTAAAAGGTAGGTATAAAGGATTCGCTACCAAATTCAGATTTTGAGAATGCCTTGCTTGTCTACTAGATAATAAAAACTCTTTTACGTTTGACTTGTATAGACAATTATAGGCTAACTCATACAATTTAGAGATGCAAATGAAGGACGTTATATGGCTTTCTTGATTATATTCTCAAATTTTTTAATACTACTTACCTTTTAAAGAATGAGATACAGGATTGTTCAGGTAAATCCCACATAGTTCTGTAACTTTATGATGTCACAGAAGTACTTTTGTTCTTATTTTAGTGTTACTTTGTCTGGCACAGAATCCTGCCTGTGATTGTGTCTTCTTAATTTTCACTAAACAAGCATTTCACTGATAAGAGTTTCAGTCTACCACATCACCAATTCAGAAAGAAATCACTTTTGGAAAAAGTTGCTTAACATACAGTGTATTTTTCTAAAGACTCACTACTGCTCTTTATCATGAATAAGCACACCCATAATCCTGTCCCTTTTGTTCTTGTTCTGTGCAGTCTATAGATTTATATTTTAATTTTTTTTTTCTTTTTAGGGCTGCATCCACGGCATATGTAAATTCCCAGTCTAGGGGTCGAATTAGAGCTACAGCTGCTAGCCTCCACCGCAGCCACAGCATCATGGGATCCGAGCCACATCTGTGACCTACATCACAACTCATAGCAATGCCGGATCCCCGACTTACTGAGGCAGGCAGGGGATCTAACCCTCATCTTCTTGGATACCAGTCAGATTTGTTTCTGCTGCACCACCATGGGAAATCCCTATTTTGATTGTCTTTTAACCTGACCTCATCATTAGTAGATTTAGAGAATTCATGTTCTTTATGCCAAATGAATAGATAAAATTTTGCTATCTCTTTGTTTTCAAGATACTCTGTAAATTATTTGACCGAATATTTAGTAGATAGTAATTGCATACATAGCACCATGTTGACTATCCCTTGGTTATAAGTAATATATTTTTAAATTTATCTTCAGGTAGTTTATACCTATATGTATGTGTGTGTTGTGTGTTTACAACTTTTTAATTGTGCATACATTTATTATTACATTTTTTTCTTGTTTCAGCCTTATGAGGTCAGTATGGTATGCATTTTTATCTCTTTTGCAGAAGAAAACAATTGGAGGTATTGTAATGTAACTAAATGAATTATTTTCTGTGGAAGTTCCTGATAAAATATAAAAATAAAATAATTTTGTTACTATCTGTTCAGCTATTCTCAAACAAGTCTTTTTTTTTTCTTTTTGTTCTTTTGTCTTTTCAAGGACACACCCGCAGCATATGGAGGTTCCCCGGCTAGGGGTCTAATCGGAGCTGCAGCCGCCGGCCGATGCCACAGCCATAGCAATGTGGGATCTGAGCCACGTCTGCGACCTACACCACAGGTCACAGCAATGCTGGAGCCTTAACCCACTGAGCGATGCCAGGGATCGAACCCGCAACGTCATGGTTCCTAGTTGGATTCGTTAACCACTGAGCCACGATGGGAACTCCATCAAACAAGTCTTATTAAAGTGCAGTATTCATTGTTCCTGTGTACTGTGTTTTTCTTTATAAATAGCTTGCATCGTATTGGCTCCTTGCTGTACTACTAGTGGTCAGTAACCTTGCTTTTCTATAATAGTTTTGTTAGTATTCATAGTGGATTAGAAGTAGTGTAATTTGTATTACAATATAATTCTCAGTCACTTCTATGTTTGTTGCCTACTTATTAGAGGCATTTCTTAGCCCCTTCTCTGCACATTTTGGTTTAGGAAACAGGTATGTAATTTTGTTTAGGAGTTCCCATCATGGTTCAGTGGTTAACGAATCTGACTAGGAGCCATGAGGTTGCAGGTTCGATCCCTGGCCTCGCTGAGTGGGTTAAAGATCTGGTGTCGCCTTGAGCTGTGGCGTAGATTGCAGACTCGGCTCAGATCCCACATTGCTGTGGCTGTGGTGTAGGCCAGCGGCTACAGCTCTGATTCGACCCCTAGCCTGAGAACCTCCATATGCTCCAGGTGTGGCCCTAGAAAAGACAAAAAAAAAAAAGAAGAAATTTTGTTTAAAGAAAAACAAACCAACCAAAATAACAACTCAAAAACTTGTATACATGGTTTCTTTTGTAGGGACTTGCATACCATTACAATGTAACATTATCAGTAAAAAAACAAAACAAAAATAACAAAAAACCAAACCCAATAACAGGGAGTGATATAGAAAGAGTAGGATGTTCCCATTGTGGCTCAGTGGTAAGGAATCTGACTGGTATCCATGAGAATGGGGCTTTGATCCCTGGCCTGGGGATCTGGTGTTGCTGTGAGCTATGGTGTAGGTTGTGGACAGGGTTCAGACCTAGTGTTGTAGGCTGGCATCTGCAGCTCAGATTTGACCCCTAGCCTGGAAACTTACATATACCACAGGTGCAGCCCTAAAAAGCAAAAAAAAAAAAAAAAAAAAAAAAAAAAAAAAAAAAAAAAAAAAAAAAAAAAAAAAAAAGAAAAAAGCAAAAAGCAAAAAAAGGAATGGTGGCCATCAGAGGCTAGAGGGAAGGGGAAACAGGCAGTTGTTCAGAGTATAGAATGGCACTTTTGCAAGATGGTAAAGTTCTGGAGGTCCACTGCACAGCAATGTGAATATACTTAGTAGTACTGAATAGCTAAGATGGTAATTTTATGTTGTGTTTTTTTTCTTTTACCATAAAAATAAAAACACATTAAAAAGGTAGAAAATAGTTTAATATATCAAATATTCAGGAATTTGCTACCTAGAATGTGCAAATGATAATATTTTCTCTTCATTGACTATGTGTGAGGTTAAATTTAACTGAATCTTGGTATTGTAGCTTGGAATTAGCCTTGAAGCTCCCACAACACATATCATCTTAGGTGAAATATACACCTGTCCTTAATTTTTAGGCTGTTGCTGTATTTTGTTCAGTTAGTATGGTGAGAGGTGTTCTTTCTTCTAAATGGATGTTACTTTTTTCATTCTGGCTTCTCTGTTAAGAGGAAGAAATTTATTATGTTTAATGATACTTCCATACTTTCGCTCAGGAACCTCCTCTCCAGATGTCTGTCTGGCACTCATCATGAGCTATTTGGAGATATTTTAAGGTTTGAAAAATTAATAAGCGATTAGCATAAGATTCTGGTATAGTCATCTGTAATGTACAGTGGCTTACACAGGAGCTCTTCAATTTCTTCCAATAATGACTGTCAAAAATCTCATTATTCTAACTTCTATTAAAATATTAGTAGACACTGCTGTTTTATTCTTTAGTCTGAATATTTAATTATAAAATAACTTTTCACTGAAAAGTAATTTATTAAAACAGAAAGGCTCCCTAACCAAGAGCATAGTAATTTTCCTTTTGCCAGTATTAATTTTCCTTTTAGGGCTACCTACTACACAAATTCAGCAATTTAAATCGGCAAATGCATATTATAGAAGTTTAAAGACTTTCCCATTTCACTCAATAAAATTCTTATCATAGCCCAAGAAAGCCTTGATTTGGCCCCTGCCAACCTCTCTGATTTCTTTTCTTTTTTTTTTTGGTCTTTTTAGGGCCGCACCTGCGGCATATGAAGGCTCCCAGGCTAGGGGTCGAATCGGAGCTATAGCTGCAGGCCTACGCCACAGCCACATCAACATCAACATCAACGCCATATCTGAGCTGCATCTGTGACCTAACCACAGCTCACAGCAACAGAGGATCCTTAACCTACTGAGCAAGACCAGGGATCAAACCCTCAACGTCATCGTTCCTAGTTGGATTCGTTAACCACTGAGCCATGATGGGAACCCCCTGATTTCGTACTTTATTTTTTTTCTTTTGCTTTTTAGGACTGAACCTGCAGGATATGGAGTTCCCAGACTAGGGGTTGAGTTGGAGCTACAGCTGCCAGCCTACACTATAGTTACAGCAATGCCAGATCTGAGCTGAGTCTTTGGCCCACACCACAGCTCATGGCAACACCGGATCCTTAACCCACTGAGTGAGGCCAGGGATCGAACCTGCATCCTCATGGATACTAGTCAGATTTGTTTCTGCTGCACCACAATGGCAACTACTGATTTCATATTTTATTATTCATTGGCCCACTGCTCTAACCATAGTCTTTTCTTTTCCCCCTTCCTTAAATATACTTCGATTTTTTGCCTGCTTTGGCATTTTGCCACCTGGAGTTGTCTTTTCCTTATACAGTTATGGCTGGTTATTAAAAAAAATTTTTTTTTAGACACATGGACCCGTATGTTCATTGCACCACTATTCACAATAGCCAGAAACATGGAAACAACCTAAATGTCCATCAACAAGTGAATGGATTTAGAAGATGTGGTATATCTACACAATAGAATACTACTCAGCCATAGAAAAGAACAAAATAATGCCATTTGCAGTTACATGGATGGAACTAGAGACTTTCATACTAAGCAAAGTGAGTCAGAAAGAGAAGGACAAATACTATATCACTTATATATGGAATCTAATATATGGCACAAATGAACCTTTCCATAGAAAAGAATCTTGTGGACATGGAGAACAGCCTTGTGGTTGCCAAGGGGGAGAGGGAGGAAGTGGGATGGATTGGGATTCTGGGGTTAACAGATGCAAACTATTGTATTTGGAGTGGATAAGCAATGAGATCATGCTGTATAGCACTGGGAACTATATCTAGCCACTTGTGATGGAGCATGATGGAGGGTAATGTGAGAAAAAGAATGTATATATGTATGTATAACTGGGTTACTTTGCTGTACGTTAGAAATTGACAGAACACTGTAAATCAACTATAATGGAAAATAATAAAAATCACACACACAAAATTTTTTTTAAACTTTTGTTCACACCTGTGCCATGTGCTGCTGCACAACTCAAGCTGTTGCAGTGACAACGCTAGATCCTTAACTTGCTTAGCCACAAGGGAACTCCTGGCTGATTATTTTTTACATTCAGATAGCAGCCTGAATATCACTGCGGAACTTAATGTTACTTCTTAGCCATCTGTAGTCACATTGTCCTTTTTTATTTTCTTTATAGTTCTTTTCACTATCTTATAGTTTTTTGTTTTTGTTTTGTTTTGGTCACCTGCCTTTGCCTCCTAGAATATATGTCCCATGGGAGTAGGGAGTTTGGCTTTCTTTTCCATCATGGTATCCTCTTGTCCAGAACAGCTCCTGACTTAAGCAGGTACTTAACACGTGGAAAATGCCTGAATGATTCATTTCTGTGTCTTGCTATGTGCTAGACACTGTGCAAAGTCCTGTGGAGGTGCAGAGTTTAGTTACAGAGCCTGTTAATACAGTAACTATAATACAAAAGCGTTAGGTCTTATGACAGAGGGATCTGTAAAATGTTATGGGGTCACAGATAAAAGAGTAATTAATATCTCCTAGAGATAGGTCATGGGGTATTAGAGATGAATTAATGTATTAGGGCTTCATATTTTACATTAAACTATTCTGTGACATTTTGCTGATTAGAGCACTGACTAGTTCTTCAGTTTCTAATACTTCACTTAACCTTGCTCTTTACCTTTCTGTAAAAGGATGGTGGTGATACTGACCTCAAGAATGTTCTAAAGATTAATCATTTAATGTTGGCTAAGTGCTTTAAAAATGCAAAATACTGTATAAGCCCTGATGTTCTTAATCATATTAACAACCACTTTTTATAATTAGGTTTTATTATGTACTTTGTTCCTAATTATTCTGACAAATAAATATGACAGTTAAAAATAGAGATTATTTAGGAAAGGCCTACTGCTATTTTGTATGGACCTTTTTAATTGTGTTTTTAGTAGAAAATAATAACTGCGTTTTCTGTTTACGCCAGTTTTCTCAGAGGAGTAGTAATGTAACATAACCCCCAGGAGGCAGTAGTATACCAAGAAGAGTGTGTGCTTAGGCAAGCTAAACAGCTGTGCAAGTCTGATAGTGATTAGTGACTTGATTTAACATGCAGAGGCTTCCCTTCTTATTGATCAGATAGTGAAGGCTGCAACAGATATTTTGACTTTCATTTTCCCTAGTATTGTGTTATCTTGTGTTTAAGAGGTTTTTCTTCCTAAAAATAGGATCCTATCTATTTCACTAGATGAAGTATAATGAAATCTAGGAATTTTTATACACACAGGGATATCTTTATACTATATTATACTAGCCTATGATGTGTTATAGATATTCTCTAAAAGTTATGAATGTATTGGGATTCTTATAAATTTAATCTTTAAATTTATTTTGACAGTGAGTTTCAACCTTTGTTTCTACTCCAAGTACTAAGGGATAAGATATACTTAAAACTCGTAACAGTGGCTTGCTGCTTCAGTGATTCCTAGCTTATGGCAATTTTTCCCCCAGTTCTTAGAGGGCTTCATGTTTCATTAAAGAGTCCTACTTTAGAGAATTAGGGTTATTAATCTTCACAAAATTAAGGTTAGTGGCCATAAAAAAAGAATGTTATTTTAAATGTGTTGCCCCTGCATCCCCCTTATCCTTTTTTTTTTTTTTTATATTGAATACCAGCAATATTGTTTTCTAAAGTATGGAAATTTAAAAGATTTCGAACTGTGAAGCTTTTGGTCACTTATGGTTTCTTATTAGGGGTCACTCCCCCCTTTTTTTCCCATTTTGGCCATCCTGCAGCATGTGAAGTTCCTGAGCCAGGGTTCAGATCTGAGCTGCAGTTGCAACCTACCCTGCAGTTATGGCAACTTTGGATCCTATAACCCACTGTGCCGGGCTGGGATTGAACCTGTGTCCTGGTGCTACAGAGATGCCACAGATCCCATTGTGCCACAGTGGGAACTCCTTATTCATTTTTTTCCTTTTTTCTTTTTTTGGGGCTCCCTCTGTGTGCTCCTATAATACCTTATCCTTGTCTCTAAGTACTCACTGATAAAATTATATTTGTAACTGACTGTTAGCCTTGTCTGTATTCCTAGACTGTGAGCTTCTTGAGGATGGAAGCTTTATCTTGTTCAATTCTGTGCTCCAGGTCCCTAGTGCCAGGTACTTAGTAAGTGCTCCACAGTAATTGTAAATGAATGCTGGGTTTGTGTAAACTTGAGGTATTTTAAATAAAGATACTTAGTGCAGAAACAGAAAGATGCCATTTACAAAGGTCTTCTGCCATAGAGGGTGTTTGGGAATTGCTTTACACAATGTATTGTATCAGTGAAATTTTAGCAAATCCTTCTGTGAGTACTGGTTTCAGAGCTTGGACTAATGGAAAGCACCAGTGGACACTTAAAACTGGTTTTATTCCTCTGTGACAAAGGTATGTATGCTAAAATGTTAGATAATATTTCCTGAAGGTGGCTTGGCACATTGTTTCATTGATTACTAATTCTTGGAAATTACATGAAGTTGATGAGACTTATCAGCATTTTAACCAATTTAAAAATAGGTGTGAGGCTTGCTTTTAATGTTTAGTCTTAACCTAAAAAACATTTCTGTATTAAAAGCATTCTGCGCTTTCTATGGAGATATGAAGGTGTGAAAAACTTACTCTTCCTCCTTTGGTACTCTGCGCTTGCACCAACATGTGTATTTTCCTGACACTCATTTTAGAGTCAGCACATGAATAGTTTAGGCCAGCTGTCAACACAGGTATCTTAAATAGGTAAGTGACATAAGGTACTTACCAGTCTGTTGTTTAGTTCTAGAAATATAGTCTTTGGCTAAAGCTTGATTGTCTGCACATTCACCTGCCCATATATATGATAATTTCAGCCTCATTATAATCATCTGCTCTAAAAGCTGCACAGCTTTATGTTACTTAGTTTGCTTTTTGTTCTTTTTATTTTCTGAAATCAAGAATATGAGGAAGGAGTTTGTGTTGTGGCTCAACGAAAATGAATCTGACTAGCATCCATGAGGGTGCAGGTTCGATCCCTGGCCTTGCTCAGTGGGTTAAGGATCTGGCGTTGCCTTGAACTGTGGTATAGTGGCCTATGGGGTGGCTGGAATCCAGTGTTGCATGACTGTAGTGTAGGCCAGCAGCTACAGCTCCGATTCAACCCCTCGCCTGGGAACCTCCATATGCCATGAGTGTGGCCCTAAAAATACAATAAACAAAAAGCACCCATGAGGAAATGCCTTTTTTTTTTAACTTTTTTTTTAATGAATTTTATTACATTTATAGGTGTACAAAAATCATCACAACCAAATTTTATAGCATTTCCATCCCAAACCCTCAGTGCATTTCCCCACCTCCCAACTTGCCTCATTTGGAAACCATAAGTTTTTCAATGTCTGTGAGTCATGATCTGTCTGCAAAGAAGTTCACTGTGTCTATTTTTTAAGAATCCACATGTAAGTGGTAGCATTTGATGTTGGTGTCTCATTGACTGACTTCACTTAGCATGATAATTTCTAGGTCCATCCATGTTGCTATAAATGCTGTTATTTCGTTCCTTTTAATGGCTGAGTAATATTCCATTGTGTATATGTACCATATCTTCTTTATCCACTCCTCTGTCGATGGACATTTAGGTTGTTTCCATGACTTGGCTATTGCGTAGAGTGCTGCAATGCACACTGGAGTACATGTGTCTTTTTGAGTCATGGATTTCTCTGGATAGATGCCCAGGACTGGGGTTACTGGATCAAATGGTAATTCTATTTTGAGTTTTCTGAGGAATCTCCATACTGTTTTCCACAGTGGTTGCACCAGTTTGCATTCCCACCAACAGTGTAATAGGGATCCTTTTTCTTCACACCCTCTCCAGCACTTACTGTTTGTAGACATTTGGATGATGATCATTCTGGCTGGTGTGAGGTGGTACCTCTTGGTGGTTCTGATTTGCATTTCTCTAATAACGAGTGATGTTGAACATCTATTCATGTGTTTTTTTGCCATCTGTATGTCTTCTTTGGAGAATTGTCTGCTTAGATCTTCTGCCCATTTTTTGATGGGGTTGTTTGTTTTTTTGGTATTGAGTTGTAGGGGGTGTTTATAAATTTTAGAGATTAATCCATTGTCAGTCGCTTCATTTACAAATATTTTGTCCCATTCTTTGAGTTGTCTTTTCATTTTGTTTAGGGTTTCCTTTGCTGTGCAGAAACTTTGAAGTTTAATTAAGTCCCGTTTGTTTGTTTTTCTTTTTATTGTCATTACTCGGACAGGTGGACCTGAGAAGATGTTGCTCTCATTTATGTCAGAGAGTGTTTGGCCTATGTTTTCCTCTAACAGTTTTATAGTATCTGGTCTTCTATCTAGGTCTTTAATCCATTTTGAGTTTATTTTTGTGCATGGTGTTAGGAAGTGTTCTAATTTCATTTTTTTACATGTGGCTGTCCAGGTTTCCCAGCACCACTTATTGAAGGGGCTGTCTTTTCTCCATTGTATATTCTTGCCTCCTTTGTCATAGATTAGTTGACTATAGGTGTGTGGGTTTAATTCTGGGCTTTCTATCCTGTTCCACTGATCTCTGTTTCTGTCTTTGTGCCAGTACCATATGGTTTTGATGACTGCAGCTTTGTAGTATAGTGTGAAGTCAGGGAGCCTGATTCCGGCAGCTCCATTTTTCTTTTTCAGGATGTCTTAGGCTATTCTGGGTCTTTTGTGCTTCCAAACAGACTTTAAACTATTTTGTTCTAGTTCTGTGAAAAATGTCCTTGGTAATTTGATAGGGATTGCGTTGAATCTGTAGATTGCCTTGGGTAGTATAGTCATTTTGATAATATTGACTCTTCCAATCCAAGAGCGTGGTA